>JACXGI010013975.1:0-19833 GCA_016801175.1 Esox masquinongy | reverse complement strand
TGGGAGGAGACCTCGGGGTAGGCCCAGGACTAGGTGGAGAGATTATATTTCGACACTGGCCTGGGAACGCCTCGGGATCCCCCAGTCAGAGCTGGCAAATGTGGCTCGGGAAAGGGAAGTTTGGGGTCCCCTGCTGGAGCTGCTGCCCCCGCGACCCGATACCGGATAAGCGGATGAAGATGATGATGATGATGATGATGATGATGTCTGTGGTTTTAACTAGCCACCCAGTCTCGCTTGTTAAAACTCATACAGAGAAAGCAGCATAGCAAAGACAGTAATAAAAAATATGGTCAGATAAAAATTATAAGCCTAAAGATGTAGTGGTTATAGGGCTACATAACATTAAGTAACAACAACTTTGATTGAGCAATGGACATGAACTTTGGTTTGGGAACGGAGGACGTAAAGCCAAGGCTATAGCCAACGGCTCATAGTTTACATGGATGAAATGTTCGAGAGTGAAAAAAATAATTACAATGTCGCTAGCAAACCGAGGCAACAAAACTCACTGGTAACTAGCTATATTGCATAACCAAGCACCTCAACATGCCTGGTGGTTTTAGCTAGATGAAAAGACTGTCTTAACTCACCTGTATTTAGCCGAAAAACGAACCTGTTCCTCCTCTCTTCGTCGGAGGTGTTTAACAACTTCCCGTTCGTACAGACTAGAGATCCCCGGGTTACTGCGCCCTCTACAGTACGGGATAATATCTACACGCGTATACACATGCGTTCAGTCGTCTGGGTAGGTCGTCTATGACAGTCGACTGAACGTGTATACTGACGCATCGTGTATGCGGGTATAGGAACGCGTATACATGGGTGCATACACGTATACACGGTTGCATACACGTATAGACGTATACACGGTCGCATACGCGGTGGTATGCACATTAGGTCGTTTCAATAGCTTATTAAAGTCCCTTTTCACCTGCCATAGGACAGCATTATCAATTAGCATGTGTGTGTGTGTGTGTGTGTGTGTGTGTGTGTAGGGTACTTAACACTTTGATAAAGAGAGGGGACATTTGTGAGCCAGTTGTATGACTGCTATGCGTGATAACCAAAGCTTCGTTAAGTGAGGAATACTAATTGCGGGGGGGGGGGGATTAATCAAAAGCCATAGAACAATTGAAAATGGAGACATTCTGTGTGAAGAATAGACCCACAGAAAGACAGAGAAGGAAAGTCATGCAACTCATTTGATCTATTCACATCTATGCCATTCTCAAATAAACAGGAATACATCTTGTCTTTCCTCTGGAGGCTGGATCCATTCTTTTGTAAAGAACTCAGATGTAAATGGTTGTAGAAAACAGTGGTGGCAGTAAGAAAAGAGTAATAGGGCTTTGAAAAAGTTTGAACATGTTTATTTCTCTAGTAAGGCTGTCAAACTATTTAAATATACGTACTGCAGTTAATTGCATGCAATGTATTGAGTTACAGACACACTGTGATTAGATGTTAAAACATGGGAGTGGAAAATGGTCTATATCAAAATGTTTTAAAAGCATTTTTACCATTAATCAAACAAATGTCTCCCAATTATTATTATTATTAATAAGTATTAATGCTCCCAATATTTAGGCATGACTATTCCCTCTTATCAATGTCAGCAGGAAAAAAAAACATATTTTCAATCTTTCCTAGAATGTTATGAAAACACTATAACCATCTTAACTGTTCAGATAACTTTACTGACAGTTCTACGGTGCTCTCTCTCCCTCCAACACCCTGTCTCCCTCTCTCTCTCCCTCCAACACCCTGTCTCCCTCTCTTTTCCTCCAGCAACCTGTCTCCCTCCCTCTCTCTCTTCCTCCAACACCCTGTCTCCCTCTCTCTCTCCCTCCAACACCCTGTCTCCCTCTCTTTTCCTCCAGCAACCTGTCTCCCTCCCTCTCTCTCTCTCTCTGTCCTACTAACACCCTGTCTCCCTCTCTTTCTCTCCCTCCAACACCCTGTCTCCCTCCCTCTCTCTCTCCCTCCAACACCCTGTCTCCCTCCCTCCCTCTCTCCCTCTAACACCCTGTCTCCCTCCCTCCCTCTCTTCCTCTAACACCCTGTCTCCCTCTCTCTCTCCCTCTAACACCCTGTCTCCCTCCCTCTCTCTCTCCCTCCAACACCCTGTCTCCCTCCCTCCCTCTCTCTCTCTCCCTCAAACACCCTGTCTCCCTCTCTTTTCCTCCACCACCCTCCCACTCTCTCAATTATGTACGTTCATACACATCCTCTTACACACACCAGCAGTAAACATGTAATACAGTAATATAAAGGAGTCTTTAGATAACTGCATGCCCACAGAACATACTGCTTTTTGCTTTTATTTCAGATGAAATTTGAGCTATATTTTCTCTAGTCTTTCTTTTGCAATTTTCTTCCAAACGGTCGCTCAAAACATGAGTTTTTGCCGTAAAAAGTTTGCGATGGTCAATTTGTCAGCCAAAAGGTCCTCAACAGAGCATGATACCTCACATCCATTAAGTAGAAACACTGGTTTATATTCAAACACATTAGGCTGTACAGGCCTAGGAGATGATTCCAGTTTTTAAAGCTGGCTTGTTGACTATGCATGGGGATTATAGAATAGGATGTATAATGTAAGAGTATTTTCTGACACCCTGTTGAAATGTCTGATATTTATGTGATTCCCATGCATATTGTAAACCTGTTGTCAACCACGGAAAGTCTCATTATGGGGAAGCAGGGCGATAATGGCGAGTTACTGCTGCTTGTCATACGCTGGCCTGGTTTACTAGTCATATATGTGTGTAGGACCTTTGTCTGTTGGCCCCGGGGGTATTCTATGCGAATGTGATTCAGCTTTATGATGCAGACAGATAGACAGAAAGAGCCTCTGCAAATTCTTAGGAGCAGGCAGAGCATTGGCAAAAGCCTACATCTCCTCTCCTCCCAATGAATATTTCAATTCCACCTCAAATTGAATTTGTGAGATGCAAAAAAAGGAGAGGAGGTATTTGCACATGACCATCAGTGATAAGAGAGAGGGAGGAGGGTGGGGGAGGGGGGGGCGGATGATGGGGTGTTTAACACCTCTGAGGAGCCTATCAGGAAGGGCATGTCCCTCATTACCTGGTGTTTGGAAATTGCAGCCGCAGCACGTCAAGAGACCCAGTTCACCCAGACTTTCACCTGCATCGGGGAGGGGAGAGAGGAAATCTCTGACATGACCTCCAGTGAGGCGAGCGTGTCTGGAACCGCTGGAGACGGGATGGAACCGATGGAGTGGGGGAAAACACATGCCTCGCAATCAGCCATGAAATGCAACCTGGCACCTATTGGGCTTCAGCCTGCAGGGGGCCTCTCGCTGCATATCAGACTGTGGAATGACACTGAGAGAACCTCAGAGAGGGAGAGAAGAGAGAGAGAGGGTAAGGCAGAGGGAGAAGGAGAGGAGGACAGGGCACGCCACCTCACAGGGCTGTTTATTAATGTAATTAAACACAGGCTGGCTCTCGCTCTAAAACCCACCTGACCTCCACAGGAGAGAGAGAAATATAGGGAGGGTGGCGTTGCTGGAGTAACAGGGACAGGAGATTGAAAAGATAAGGCAGGAAACTAGAGCAAGAGAGGACAAGCAGAGTGTAACAGAGATAGATGTCGACATAGAAGATGAGTACTAGGGACATAGAAATAGAACAGATAGATGTGGACATAGAAGATGAGTCCTAGGGACATATAAATAAAATAAATTGATGTGGACATATAAGACAAGCACTAGAGACAGAAATAGAACACATAGATATAGGTGGACATAGAAGATGATTACTGTGATATAGAAATAGGAAGCATAGATGTGGAATGAGTACAAGGGACATTGAAATATTAGAGCTAGATAGATAGGACAGCAAGGAGATGCACAGACAGAGAGTGAATCACTAACCAACCAGAAAACAAGACCAGACAGAGGCCAGGAGACAATATAAGGAGAGAGGGGATGTCAGGACTGGGTCAGGAGGTCAGGAAACGGGTAGAGTGAGCAAGAGGAAGAATGCTGTGTAATCATATTAGACACAGTGCACTTGTCAGTATAAGAATCCTCCTCTCCCGCCCTGTCTGACTGTCTGTCTGCCTGTTCGCCTGTCTGTGGTGCAGTGACCAATGAGATAGACAGGGTGGCAAAGACTGGCCTGGGCTGAGAAGGGGTGTGGTTGGGGGTGGGGGGTTGCTTGAAGGACACCCTGTCACAATCCATTTGTCGTCTCCACAGCTCACATTAGACAATAATTACATTTCTCAGTATTAATTGACGACTTGTAATGGAAATGAGAGCTGTCAGGGAATGTATCAAAGTACAACAGCAATAATAGCAGAGGCAGTAACAGAACAAATATCATCTGGACAAATGAGGGAGGGGATTAAACGTGATTGATGAGGATTGGGGCCTCAGCCGCACACTGTCTGTTTGCTCTGTGACTTCTGCCACTGTGCATTTCACTGGTGTGAGTGTGTGTGTGTGTGTGTGTGTGTGTGTGTGTGTGCGTGTGCCTGAGATTATGTGCATTAGTCTGTTTGTATGTGGGCTAGATACTTTCAGAGGGAAATTACACCAGCTAATAGAGCCTGTATGAGGAATTGGTAATCCATGGCAGAATTGAATTACTATGCATTAATACTGTTATTCCATAGTACAGAACAGGCATGTTGGTGGTCTTGATCCCATTCATTTGTAAATGTTATTTTTCTCAACAGTGTTTACACAAGAGGATATCAGCATAGAAACACAGAATCATTACCCTCTTGCCATGAAATGCCATTTCTCTCATGTCCTACTATGCATGTTCAAGGCGGTTTAATGGGATCATATCTATTATTCTTGTTTTAGCCCTGGACATTAATTTGACTGGCCTTAGGGAGGAACGCTGCTGAACATGCAGATAATTTCTCTCCATTTATAATCAATACGATAAACAGAATCCTTCATTATTACTTATTGCTAAATATTACATTGCGGTGATCCCAGCACCACTTCCATACCTCCATCATTCAGGGAAACATCCACCTTACACCCTAACCCAATGTTTCCCAATCCTGGTTCTGAGAAAACCCAAGGGGTGCACATTTTTTTGTTTTTGACCTAGCACTCACACACCTGTTTCAAAAGTTCCCCTACCATTACACACTCAATTGATGTAATCCACCTGTCCTCAGGTCTTTAATTTTAATCAGGTATGTGAGTACTATAGGGCAAAAACAAAAACATGCACCCCTTGGGGTCCCCAGGAGCAGGATTGAGAAACACTGCCCTAACCAGGGGTATTCAAATCTGGCCCTCCAAGCCAGTTCCACTCCACTGTTTCATTTCAACCCTCTAATCAGTTATTTATTTAGACCTGGGATACCAGTTGGGTACAATTAATGATGAGGTAGAACAGAAGGCTAAGTCCCTGATTAGGGTGTTGCAATGGAAAAATGGAGTGGAACTGGCTTCTACGGCCAGATTAGAGCTGAGGGTCTAGGGAGGGGCTAGTCTAGTAGCGTAATCATGTTGATTGGTTGATATCAACCCTGCAAGTAAACAAAGATGTTCACTCGAACCCTCAAGCTAAATCAAGGGTAGTGGGGTCAGCTTTTGTGAATTGATCCGGCACTTAAGATGGCAATCAAACAGCATTCCAGTTTTGATGGGGAGTCCCCTGAGAGGAACTGGCAAGGGTCTAGGGCTTGATGATTGGACTGCAGCCAGAGTCTAACTGTGGGGCCATATGACCTCATCATTCATGCCCAGATTATTAAAAAACAACATTTTACAATCCTCAGAAAGAATTATAAGCTATCAGCTGTCCTTTGAGGTCCTACAAAACTCCAGGGGGAAGGAAGGGTGCAGGCAGAAACCCTCCCACCCAGTCACCTACTTGCTGCAGTTCAATCACCCAGTTTTTATCCCCTAAGCCCTCGATATATTTCCTCAGGGGTATCCCCATTAAAACCTGATGCAGTTTGATTGCCATCTTCAGTGCCGGTCCAAATCACAAAAGCTGCCCCCTCTACCCTTGATTTAGCTTGAGGGGACAAGTGAACTTTGTTCACCTGCAGGGATGATATCTATCCACACAAATCATATTTTGGGAGAATTAGCTTTGATGCCAGCTAAGACCGAATCATCGCTCTCCCCTTGGGCAAGTTCACTCGTAAGTAAACTTGGACATGATGATGTAAAACATCATTCAGTGGCTCAGTGGCAAGGGCTGAGGGGCTAGGGCTGAGGGGCTAGGGCTGATGGTTTAGGGATAAGGGGCTAGGGCTGAGGGGCTAGGGCTAAGGGGCTAGGGCTGAGGGGCTAGGGCTGATGGTTTAGGGCAGAGGGGCTTGGACTGAGGGGCTAGGGATGAGGGGCTAGGGCTGAGGGTCTAGGGCTGAAGGTCTAGGGCTGAGGGACTAGGGAAGAGGGACTAGGACTGAGGGACTAGGGATGAGGGGTTAGGGCTGGGCAGGCAGTACAGTTCAGGTCAATCGGGACCAAATAATCTTGCCACCTGAACTGATTATTTTCCAGTGGCGTGGCCCTCAGTAATTAACCATCTGTCCCACAAAGACTAACAAGACTATTCTCACCACTTCAAAACACCTGCACAATGTGAACTACATAGCTGCATTATACAACATTCAAACCCTTGGTCATCTCCATACACAGAGAGCGCATTGATGGTACTGAAACTGGAAATGTGTCCATCAACTGGAAATCCATGAACATTATCAACTCTTTGCTCATATCTCATTATGTTCTATGTTCACATCCTGTTATGTTCTATGTTCATATCCATTGACACAGGGGGGAAACCAGAGCAGAGACAGGGATGTGTAGGGTTGTGCAGTGGAGGACGTTTATTGGAAATGGAAAAGAGAATCACCTGCCAGTCAAACCGCTGGGTAGGGAGGCAGCTGGTCCTGGGCTCCCGGAAGTAACCACTCCGGAGGTATCGGGCTGGGCGGTCATAGGGTCAGCGTCTTCAGCAGTCCTACAGCATCCGGCTATCAGGCCTAAAGGTCTCTGCCCTGTTCCATGCCTTACGGGCCCTTTTAGGTAGTCTCTGACGGGGCTCAGGTGGTTTCAGCTACGCCTCATCAGGCCCTGCCACCTGGCCCTGCCACCACACTCTCTGCAGCTCTGGCGGACCTCCAGGGGAGTGGTTGCGTGATGCTGATTCGGGACACGGATGCGCCGTAAATAAATGTCAGCTTCGTGTAGATTTTGTGTATTGTGTTTCTTTACTGTACGTTGCCTGCCACTAGCCTCTCTCTTACACCGTGTCAGACTCTGAGGGTGTGGATGTCCTTAGCGGCTGTAGGTCATCGCCATTCTGATCATTCAGGTTCACACCCCACGGCCCTAGGAGACTCGCGGGTTGACTGACCGAAACAACTCACACAGAGCGAGTCTCCAGGTGGGGCGCTTTACTCAGTTCTCTTCCTCCTGCCTCTCAGGGAGCGCGCGGGCCGGGGGGTGTGGGGTGGGGGGGGGGGGACAGAGTGGGAGTGGGTTAAGGGGAGGAGGCTTATCTGCTTGGCACCTGTCCTCTGCCCCGGCCTCTGCTGAAACAGGAGCGTCTCCTTCATTGTTTCTGGCATCTTTATCCGAGACTGACAGATGGATCTTACTCCGTTGGAACGCACTCACACACTTGTGCCCCCCCCCCCCCCCACCACACAAACAGACACACACACGCGCGTGCGCACACACACACAACAGCCACGCTGATGATCCAAGCTGCAGAAACACGCCTGGCACTCTTTCCAGGGTTCTCAGCAGCGGTCCCGCCACCACAGGAAATTCCCCCCGCTGTTTTCTCTTCATTATTACTGTGGCGATGCAGCCGAGGCGCTGGCGCGGAAAGGTTCAAACGCTTTCCGTGTGGCCAAGAAGGAACCTGCGAGCTAAGCTGAGCGTAACTCTCTCCCTCTGTCTCCCTGCCTGCTTCAGAAAACAGCTGCTTATTGGGGGGGGGGGGTATGTGAGGGAGAGGCGGGGCATTCACTGTCCCCTGGGAAAATGAAATGTAAATTTTGCGACGTGGGCTCATTTGGTGCAGTCTGGAGTTGTCTGATAGGGCCTGACTGGAGGCTTATTTGATTAGTTTAATCACAGCCTCGTGTGGTCCTCTGCAGCAGTGTTCCTGGAACATTTGTTAGAGCACTAGGCCCCAAGTTAATGAACAATTTGTTCCGTTGAGCAACAAAATAATCACACACAAAAAAAAAGAGTGTGTGTAGGTACGAAGAAGAACCATTTTCAATTTCCACACGAGGTGGAACAATCAGGGTTTTTTCGTTGACGCGATGATTTGATGACTCCAGTGAGTGATCAAAGAACATCAACTCCACATGACTATGACATGGGGTTCAAGGCTCTGCAAGAGGACATCAAGAAGACCCTCCTTGCTGAGTCCTCCAGCCCCTTGTACAGTAGGTCTTCATGCATTAAATTACATCTTCACTAGTGCCTTCTCCAGAATCATATGACTCACAGCACAATACAAACAAACAAAAGCATCTGAACCCTTGGAATTAACACTGACTTCAGAAACCCTGGGGTATCACTGGTAATGAATGGTTCATGCTTGCATCTCTACTTTGTTGGATTACTTCAATTTGTCAAGGTTCCAGAAGGGACATTGTACATGTTCCACCTGACAATACAAGAAAACACATGAGAAGGCATGACATTTACTCTGAAGTAGCTAAATCTGAAAGCCACACCTCCTATAACCCAAAGCCAATCTTCTGATAGGCTGTCATCACTACACTTAAAAGGTTCAAATTTGAACCCCTCCCATCGCCAAAAGGTTCCAGTTTGAAACTTTACAATGGGATTTCTTTGTATAACCTTTTTAAAGGGATTCCGAAAGAAACTTTTTGAATTGAAAAGGTTTCCTCGTTGTGACTAACGTTTTGAACCACAAAAAGTTAGCCCAGTCTCCTTCACTTCTTAGAGTGCAGAGCCGCACAAACACAGCAGCACTCACACAAGCAAACATGGATGGAGGAAACCCTAAATGTCACGCCACAGTGAGGAAGAAAGCGGACGACCACATGGCATGATGGGAGGAGGGGTTAAGCGATCTGAGCGGGGGACTCTAACAGCATGCAGAGCACAAAGTCATTTGGCAACATCCCCTTCTGAATTTCATATCTCAGTCCTCAAGCACTTCAACTGTGAAATTAGAATACAAATGAAGACTAAACTATTTTGCCATGAAACGATCTGGAGGCACAATTAGGAGTGACAATAGGGAAATGGGAAAAGGAAGAGACCCGACACTGCAAAGGGGCCTGAGCCCAATGCAATATCTCTCTGTCCCCTCCCAAATGGAGCAACGCTCGCTACCTCTGCCCTTCTCCCTCTGTCTGCGCACTCTCATTTGTCACATTTACAATGGTAACATCCAAATTTACAGATGCTATCAATTAATCACCTCCGCTCTAATTACAATCCAATTAACCTCTCTTTCTGTGCGCTCAGCCTGCCGCAGGACGGACGCTACCCTGTCCCAGATCCCTCCATACTCAATCACTTCACACACACACACACGCACACGCACACGTACACGCACACACACACGCGCGCACACAAAATTTGGAAGAAAGAGAGGGAGAAAGGGTGAGCGAGACAGTGAGATTAAGAGTGTGCAAATGAGTGAGAGAGAGAAAGTGGGTGGGTTAGTGAGACCCTGCTGAGCCAGTACTTCCCTGGAGGGGGGACACAGGTGTGTCTTGAGAGAAAAGAGAGAAATGGGGTGCGGAGGCTTTCAGGTGAGGCCAACCAGTATGATCTCCATCACCGTCACCCCGCTTTGTGCTCTGACCCAAAAGGAAACCCGCCATCACTACACAGGTGGTGGTCCCGCTACGTTGTTACCCAGATGGAAACCCGCCATCGCTACACAGGTGGAGGTCCCGCTACGTTGTTACCCAAATGGAAACCCGCCATCACTACACAGGTGGAGGTCCCGCTACGTTGTTACCCAGATGGAAACCCGCCATCACTACACAGGTGGAGGTCCCGCTACGTTGTTACCCAGATGGAAACCCGCCATCACTACACAGGTGGAGGTCCCGCTACATTGTTACCCAGATGGAAACCCGCCATCACTACACAGGTGGAGGTCCCGCTACGTTGTTACCCAGATGGAAACCCGCCATCTCTCCACAGGTGGAGGTCCCGCTACGTTGTTACCCAGATGGATAAACATGCTCGGTTTTTATCTGTGTCATACACAGCCTGAATGGACTTAGAAGACACCAAGTCTGTGTGCCCAAAATACAAGAAGTGCTCCTTCTCCTCGATTCAACCCAGACTTTTACCCAGGAAAGGCAGGCCTGGATTTACTGCGGGACGTTTGACAGGGCTTTTAATGCCACACTGGGGCTGCTTTACAGCTCTGCCCCGGGGACACAATCGGCTTTCAATTAGCAGGTGAGCTGCAGCCCTGTTTCCAATCAATAGCCCCAGAAGACGGAGGTGGGGGTGGGCTGGCTGACTGGTTGGTTGGAGCAGGGACACAGGTGCTGGCAGTCGGACAGGGGGGCCCGATGCCACACAGCCAGGGCCCTGAGGACAGAGGGGGCCAGGGTCCGTCACTCTCCCCCTCGCCTCGCTTTTCCACAGTCTGAAGCCTCTAGTGTGTCTCACTGAGAATACAAAATGGAGTACAGGGAACCGAGGAGCAGAGAAATACAGAAAAAAGACAGAAACTGTCTGTCTTAATTCCTATCATCCACCTCTATCAGATGGTGCTGGTGATGAAGCAGCCAAGTGGTTTTAATTAGACTCAGGCATACCACATGCTTTGGTTTCTCTTCGTCTCCAGTACATGAAAAAGCCCAACTCCCCCTGGTTTTAGAACAGAGAGCAGACGAGCCAGGCTGCTGGTGAATACTGTAGCGTGGAATTACATGGAGCTCCTACCTTGCATCACACTGGATTTTCAAAAGCAATGCTGTCATACCATTTCTTTTCTTATTCTGCTCAATTCAGCATTCTATCACTGCAAGAGCACAAAAACTGAGAGAGATTTAGAGAGAATGTAGAATTAGATAGAGTTGGGGGGATTCGGGTTTGTTTATGCCTCACTTCCACACGGGGGATCTTCTCGAGGATAGGGAATACGGGTGTCTTCGAATACGGGTTGCACGTGTGTGTGTGTGTGTGTGTGTGTGTGTGTGTGTCTGTAGAGGGAGGGGGTTGTTGGGAAATGAATGGGGTACATCTCACTACTAGCAGAGAAAGACAAGCTGTAATGGAAGGGGAAGACAGGCAGCTCTTCCCTTCACACATCTCTGTTCAAAGGCGCCATCAAAGTCTGGCAGAAATGTCAGTGCTGCAGGCAGGGGACCAGCCTCTGAATGTCACTCCTTCTCAGGTCAGCACAGAGCATGGCCGCCATGCTCCAGAGGACAGAGGAGAGAACAGGAGAGTGTCTGTGTGAGACTGACACAGGGAGAACAGAGACAGAGTCTCCGGATGCTCGGTCTGTCAATGCCGTATTTCTGGCATTATTTCGGTTCGTTTCTGAGAGAGGTTTTTGAGAAACGCTTGACAACCTGAGGTGGCCACTGGGAGAAGACTGGCAATTAGGGAGCAGCAGTGGTCTGATTGCAGATCATGACTACAGGATCTCTTCTGGCCAACCCTTCCAAATTTAAACAGTAAAGGGAAATACAGAGACACTGAAAAAAATACCAACAATACCTTCTCTTTCTCTCACTCACATACACACACACACACACACACACACACATGCATACACGCACACACACACACACACACACACACACACGCACTCACACACACACACTTTCTCTCTCAATGCAAGTCATGAAGGAGCTGTCAGATTACAGTAGGGTAATTGAATTTGGGAGCGCTATAGGGATGGACCAGACAACACATCTTCCATTGCCTGGCTCCCCGGAGTGTCCGGAACTGGAAAAGGAGCTCAGGGGAAATTTCACACTGCAGATGGGGATTGGATTTGGGGATGGGAGTTTGTGGAGGGCTAAGGAGAAACAAGGAAGAGGCTGGGACCTGCAAAACGCACAGCTTCATTTGAAAATCACAGTCACAGCCTTCAAAACACCACAGTCACCAGAGAAAGACAGTAAGATGCCGTGCAAGTCAACATGACAGACACATAGAGGTATGAGAGTAGGACAGTACACACTGATGAGAGACATTCAGAGAGAGAGAGTAGAACAGAGACGGTCCACAGTGATTAGAGACATACAGAGAGAGAGAGAGTAGAACAGAGACGGTCCACAGAGATGAGAGACATACAAAGAGAGAGAGTAGAACAGAGACAGTACACACTGATGAGAGACATTCAGAGAGAGAGAGTAGAACAGAGAGGGTCCACAGTGATGAGAGACATACAGAGAGAGAGAGAGTAGAACAGAGACAGTACACACTGATGAGAGACATACAGAGAGAGAGAGAGTAGAACAGAGACAGTACACACTGATGAGAGACATACAGAGAGAGAGTAGAACAGAGACAGTACACACTGATGAGAGACATACAGAGAGAGAGTAGAACAGAGACAGTACACACTGATGAGAGACATACAGAGAGAGAGTAGAACAGAGACAGTATACACTGATGAGAGACATACAGAGAGAGAGAGTAGAACAGAGACAGTCCACAGTGACTGGAGACATACAGAGAGAGAGAGTAGGACAGACAGTACACAGTGATTGAAGACAGAGAGAGAAAATGACCAGGCCTCAGTCCATCTGTCACTGAGTGGCTCTCATGACACAGGATTGACACTTGGCTGTAGGGATGACCAGAGTAATATACAGCACAGAACTACATGATGAAATGAAGAGGGGGGAAAGAAAAATGAATCAATGTGTTTTTTTCTTGTTTTTGTGAGTGGCATGTTAATGGAAACGTATGTCTTTCTCATTTCTCTCCCGAGGTTCTACAACCGCCAGAGTATGAAGTCGGGGGACATTGACAGACAACACATTGGGTGCCCTTTCTTTTTCTCTCCTCAGTCAGACAGAAGCCTGGAGGCTAGCAGAGTTCCAGAAGCTAACATGGGGGCTGGTTCAATCAGGAGAGCGCTAGCTAACGCCTGTCTGCTTGCCGGGTGTGAAGTTCGCAGACAGGGGATGTGATGTGTGGATGTCATCAAGTCTCTGAAGTAGAAATAATAAAGAATTAGGATTGTCTCAGAAGACAGGAGAATTAATCCAAAATGAATTAGGAGGAGAAGGAGGAGAAAAATAAACACCAGCTTCTCCTCTCTGTAAGATAGGGGGCAATTTCAGCGATTTCTCTGAACCACAGAAAATTAAACAATTATGATAGAGCAAATAAAAGCAGATAAATTAGTGATGATGTGGGGAAGAAGAAAAAGAGAGAAAAAGAATGGAGGACAGTCAGACATGACAGAAATACAGAAAGAGAGAGGGAGGGGAGGAGATGAGCCATTCCAGAGAATGTAGTCAAAGCCAGATTGCCCTGGTCTTTTGTTTTTGGTGTCTTTCTGCCAGTGGTAAAAAGGCACTGCCGAGGCCATTGTAATAAATGACACTTGTAAATCGCGGAGTGGAATTATACAGCATGCAGATGGATCCATACGCCATCATGTGCAAAACATGGCAAAAAACTCCAAGCGATAATTAAGACTTAGGGGGTGAATGACAGACCCATTTGTGACAACGGAATATGGCGTCTCCTGGCACTGGGGGAAACAGAAGGGCTCGGAGATGCTCCGTGTCACAAAACATTACCCACGCAGCTGTTGGCTTTATGAGCAGAGCTGGTGTGATCTTGCCCCCCCCAACCCCCCCCCCCCCGCCACTCTCTCTGGGTCGCTACGCACAGTGGTGCTGTTCACTCCCAGTTTATGGTATTTCGAAGCAACATGTCCCTTCTTCACCCCACTTCCCCTCAGGAAATAGACAGGGGGAAAGTGCTGCTGCTCAATCATTCAAACCCCCCCCCCCCCACACACACACACACACGACAAACACCCTCCCAAACACATACAAACACACACATCACATACAAACACAAACCCAAGCACATACAAACCCAGGCGCCTCCTACACAAACACACAAAGATACACAAACACACACCCAAACACACACAAAAACAGACGCCACACACACATACACACACACACACACACTGCATAATGGAAAATATAGGCCACCAGTTGATGTGAACATTGGTAAGATTTGCACTTTTCTCAGAGGACTGTACAGGTTGCAGTGTGTAATTCATCAGGGGATTAGATCAAGTGTTTCTGGGATGATGTTTATTACGTTATAGCCACTGATCTATTCCAGCGCCTGTGTGTGTGTGTGTGTGTGTGTGTGTGTGTGTGTGTGTGTGTGTGTGTTTGTGCAGTGTGCTGTGTGTGTTTGTGTTTGTGCTGTGTGATCGTGCTGTGTGAGTGTGTGTGTGTGTGTGTGTGTGTGTGTGTGTGTGTGTGTGTGTGCTCCGTCTCCCCCCACATTACAGCCTTGACAAGGATTCGGACTCGTTGGAGACCCTTAGCGCCCTGTTAAACCGGTGACCTTCTCTGTCACTCCTTCCTACCAGCGCAGCAGACCCAGGCTGGAGCTGCAAGCTAAAAGCCCTCGAGCTCAATAAAAGTGCGGATGATTAAACAACTCCCCTTAATTGCTCCTTTTGTGTGGGAATCAAATGGTCACACTGATTTCACAGGTAAAGGAGAGAAAGCCTGAGAGCTGACCTTAACCACCGCGACTCACTGAAGGGCAAACACCACTGCTTGACCCTCTGCCTGACCTCACGTAGACACCTTTTCATCCTACTAAACAATCAGTGTCGCGTGTCTATGTGTGTGTGCGTGTGTGTGTGTGTGTGTTTTGGGGTGTTTGTATGTATGTGTCTCTAGTAGGTGAGGTATGTGAGTGAGGTAGAGACTGAGGGAGGGGTTGTGAGGTAGCACCAGAGCTCCCCCCGCTGGAGGGCTGTTGTATTACAGCGGGCCGGGCCAGCCCAGACTGTGGGCTCTGAGGTAGGCGCCAGCTGGCCTTACCGCTGAAGGGACGGGCCAAACCCAGGCCTGTGTCGAAAGACGACATTGACATGGGAACCATACGCATCATCAGCTACACGCAAACACAAAGAAATGACACTTAAGCACGACGCGCCCAACAGAGCGCCTGTCGAATGGGTCAATAAGAATGGGAGTGGCTCAATTATTGGGCCCGTAAACACACACACGCACAAAGTGCCTTTCAAGGGTCTGTAAGCACCTCACTGTGAATACGCTCTCTCTCTCCACATTCACCACTTGTGAAACGCTGCGGCCATTTTGGTGCCAAAACATCCATCACGACCATCAGACTAGAGTGCGGCTGAGCTGGGCTCAGTTTCAGAGGAGACTTTTCTATGGTCAGATTGATAGAGTCAGAGTGGGAATTTGGCCGGAAAACAAGTGTTATGGAGGTTCTCTACGAGGGAAGAGTGCACCCTACAGGCATCGTGTGGAGCTCCTACACTATTAAAGCCCATTACTAACGGTCTCCTGGAAATGCAGATGCTGGGCCAAATCCCTCGTTCCCACAATGCCCGGCACAACCGCAACGTGCCCCGCAGGCATGCCTTCACCATGTGTCATTTTCAATTGATCCAAGTTAGATGTTTATTAAAAGCGATACTGAACATGATCCCTGTGACCGTGAGACGCTGCCACAACAGCCAGAATGGCGGATGTCGACGATTCCAGGGCCTTTACTCGTGAAGCGAGGACGCCCCCTGCTGTCTATTTTAATGTACTTCCAGATACACTGACGAGTTACAGCTGGCCTTTTCATTCGGACAGCACCCCCACGCGAACAACTCCAAACGTTACCAAAAGAAAAGGAGACAATTATTAAAATTGTGCAAAATCTGTCTTTATTCATTCTTTACATCATATCTTTCCAATCGTTGTCACCGTCTTGAACACACCACTAAATAGCAAGATTTCTGCCCACTGTCACCACTCACAGGGGAACAACAGGTATTAGCTGTCAATGGGTCCTTCATATTGACAGAATTAGGACTGAGTATCGAAGGCTATGAAAGGTGAGTCTTCCAGTCATTCCATTTTCCAAACAACCATTTACTATGCAGATCAACCTGTATGTCCCTTCACCAAGCCATATTTACACTATGCAGTGTCGAACTCGACTCCTCCTGACGCCTCTCTGTAACCCAGCCATGGTTGCCCTGTTCGTTGGGCTCGTATGTCCTAGTGCACACACTTTAGCATAAGGGATATTAAGTACATTTTGTTTTGTTTTACTTGAAATGTACATATTTCTGTAGTTCCCTATCTTCCTAAACACTTGGCAGGTAGGCCTTGGGACAGTGTTTGTGAGAGTTAGAGAGAGAGAGAGAGAGAGTGACGGCTCAGTTTCTCTGGGCTAGTCAGATGTTAAATATGTGCAATGCCCCAGTACAACGTACAGAAAACACAGATAACCCACACTTACTTTACATACAGGTAATTAATAAACAGGGTAAATTCTACGCAAGGTTTCCCCTCCCCGTAAACCAGAGAGATAAAGTAAAGCACTTCAATAGCATCCAGTGATCTGTGTCTAGGGCCAGAATCCTATCCTATACTCTGTGTATACTACATCCATCATCTGGGCAGGGAAGGATACGGGGCTGTACGAGGTCCCCTAGAGGAACTGCCCAAGTCTCTCTGAGAGTAGGACGGGTTTTGCATCACGCTCTCTGAGATTCTCTGCCTGACCGTCTGTGTATTTACTAGTCAGACGTTGATCACCCACAGGCCAGAGAAAACCAGTTCTGTGTGTCGTTTGGACTGTCTCCGGAGTGAGGGCAGCAGTCGGCGGCGGGGGGGTCGGGGGGGGGCTGGGGGGGGGCAGTCTGTGTCTGTCCGTGATTAGTCACTCTGCTGACAGATAGGATTAGTTAGTGATGGATGCTCCTGTGCTGTGTATGATCTGGTTATTCACCCGGGGGGCTTCAGGTTGCTGTGTCTGGGTGAACTGAAGACACACAGACTACTCCATGGGGAGGTGTGCTAGGAACATTGCTTGGCCCCCGCAACCTGACTGCCTCTCGGACCTTTGATTTACGTCATTAGTCATTAGTCAAGTATATTCAATAACCAGGTCATTGAGATAATGCCTTTGCAAACACAATAAAACAACAAACTCGTATGAAGCATGTAGATCCATCATTACCCGTACCCACACAGGGGTATAACAAGCATTTGGAATGACTCTTTTTTTCTTCTTGCAGATATTCACAATGAGAACTGATAAATATAGATAAATAGTTGAAGGATTGCCAAAACTGCAGCTGATAAAAGAAAATGGATGAGGCCTGACAGAAGGAAATTACAGACCAGGGGCTGAAAGGAAAAAGTGTGTCTGTGTGCCGGTGGGTTTGTTCGTGCATGAGTCAGAGTGATTCAGCTCAGTGTGTGTGTGTGTGTGTGTGCGTGTGTGCGCGTGTGAAAAGCCAGTCCAGCTATGGTTAGCCTTCATTCATCCCCGGGTTCTCCAGCTCCGTGTAGCCTGCGGGAGTGGCTCACAGGAGCACAGAGGAGGACCTCCAACACGTGCTGACCAGACACAGGGAGAACAGGAGGTAGAGGAGAAGAAGAGAAGAGAGGGAAAGAGACAAAGCTCATCAGCCTACTTCATCTGGTTTGAGTTTCCCAAATGTCTAGACATCTGTCAGTCAGCCAGTCAGCCAGTCAGCCAGCCAGCCAGCCAGCCAGCCAGTCAGTCAGTCAGTCAGCCAGTCAGTCAGCGTGTCTGTCTATCTGCAGTACAGACCTGTTCCTCCAGGGGTCCAGGGAGCCTCCATTAGCTGGAGTAGATCTGGGTGCCGATCACACGCATGATCTCCTTCTGCACCTTGGGTTCCTGGGTGTTGATGTTGGCGTCTCCCACCTGCCCGTCCTCGTACCTGACACACAGAGGTTACATCCGTCACATTGGGTTAGCCTGTTCGCTGTCTCGCTGTGTGACGCCTTCCCTCCGTTTCCGCCTGCTAACACTAGCGACATCACAGACCAGCCACATCACGTCGGCGTTGTGCGGCTGTCTGGAGAAGCGCCGAGGACACTCACACAAAGAAGAAGCGCGTGCAGACGTGGTCGGACACGGGACACACCCAGATGTTGCCGTGCTTCTGCAGGTCCTTGGATGTGATCACTGAGACGGGCCCAAAGAGAAACATGCAGGCTGGTTAGGATAACACACCGCCACCTGAATAGAACAGTGACCACAGGGGGGAGACACCGCTCACCTTCACAAAGGGCGATGCAGTTTAGATTCCTGCTCTGGAGGAACCTGGACTGGACGGGCCGGCTCTGTGGAAGCATTCAGTGCAGAACATTTTGTTAAGTCCTGGTGTTCCACAGAGACAGGCGCTTGTGTGTTGGATTTGTTTAAGGCTCTCACCATCAGACACTGCACCTGCGGGATGGTATTCATGCGGTTGTAGCGCTGCACCAGCTCATCTTTGGTGGGCATGCGGTGCTGTCCTTTACCCATCCCTGAACACACACACACACACACACACAGACGCACACACACACACAGACACAGACACACAGAGAGATGCAAACAAAACCAAAGATCTCAGTATGCTGAACATTGTGTTGATGGTACATAACCGAGGAGAAAACCAGGACGTGGTTACCCAGTTAGACCTCGACACACATGCACACAAAACCAGAGGACATGACATGAGGATGACCACTGAGAGGAACAGTGAGGTCGTGAGCCCTAACTCAAACAGAACTCTATCCGGGCCAAAAAAACGTCCAAATAACCGTAAATAGAAGTGTTGTAAATCTGTAAAGCATTTTATTGACTTCATAGAAGGGATTCAATGAGATTAGCCCAACTGTACCTTGACAGCCTAAATGTGATTGCTTGATGGCCTCATGAAAATTATTTCATAAAAAAGTGGGAACAATGGTTCCCATGATACCGTATCTCTGTCACATTAGAGTGTAATAAATATTGGACCAAACCATGAACATCCAGAGCAGACGCCCCACAGTGGACACACATGGAAATGCAGCACAAGGACAGCACACACAGGCGAACCCAACCCAAAGATGAAGATGGACCAGAACCAAAGACAAGTCAAAAGAACACGGAGCAGACGGCCAACAGTGTGGAAGACGGGGAGACAGAGTGTGAGAGACACTTTGAGAGAGATGTCCATAGCTTGTAGGACAGAGGGTGGTTCCTACCTGAGTATCCAAAGGAAATGCTGGAGATGGGGCTAAGATAGATGCCCTTCCCATAGGCTGCACCATGCAGCTTGTGTTGGAAAGAGCAGGGGGAAGAATCACTGAGAGTCACACAGCACAAAAACACTCAAGACACACACACACACACACACACACACACATACTCAAGAGACACTCTTGAGAAAGGTTCATGTGCAGATTGATGGTAGAGCTCAGTTGGCTAGATGTTGAACCACGAGGTAAATGTCATAAAGAAAGAAACCGGCCACTTACACATTTACACAGACAAGCCCATTCAGATGGTGCTGGTGCTGGTCATATAATTAGAATATCATCAAAAAGTTGATTTATTTCAGTAATTCCATTCAAAAAGTGAAACCTGTATAATGTATACATTAATTCCACACAGACTGATATATTTCAAGTGTTTATTCCTTTTAATTTTGATGATTATAACTGACAACTAAAAAAACCCCAAATTCAGTATCTCAGAAAATTAGAATAGTGTGAAAAGGTTCAATATTGAAGACACATGGTGCCACACTCTAATCAGCTAATTAACTCAAAACACCTGCAAAGGCCTTTAAATGGTCTCTC
>JACXGI010013974.1:0-19837 GCA_016801175.1 Esox masquinongy | reverse complement strand
TGTAAACCCTGTCTCCTATTAGTAATAATGTAAACCCTGTCTCCTATTAGTGATAATGTAAACCCTGTCTCCTATTAGTAATAATGTAAATCCTGTCTCATATTAGCGATACTGTAAACCCTGTCTCCTATTAGTAATAATGTAAACCCTGTCTCCTATAAGTGATACTGTAAACCCTGTCTCCTATTTTTAATAACGTAAACCCTGTCTCCTATTAGTGATACTGTAAACCCTGTCTCCTATTAGTAATAATGTAAACCCTGTCTCCTATTAGTGATACTGTAAACCCTGTTTCCTATTAGTAATAATGTAAACCCTGTCTCCTATTAGTGATAATGTAAACCCTGTCTCCTATTAGTGATAATGTAAACCCTGTCTCCTATTAGTAATAATGTAAACCCTGTCTCCTATTAGTGATACTGTAAACCTTGTCTCCTATTAGTAATAATGTAAACTCTGTCTCCTATTAGTAATCATGTAAACCCTGTCCCTTATTAGTGATACTGTAAACCCTGTCTCCTATTAGTAATAATGTAAACCCTGTCTCCTATTAGTGATACTGTAAACCCTGTTTCCCTTTTAGTAATAATGTAAACCCTATCTCCTATTAGTGATACTGTAAACCATGTCTCCTATCAGTAATACTGTAAAACCTGTCTCCTATCAGTGATAATGTAGACCCTCTCTCCTATTAGTAATTCTGTGAACCCTGTCTCCTATTATTTAAAAATGTATTTTGCTTGTAGATTGTAAAGCCTTTATCTTAATTGTGTCCAGATCTGTAGCACAAATCAAGCAGTTTCTAGACTGACTGATGTCTTCAGAAATAGTTTGGGGTAGTATATATATTTTCTTTCTTTACCAAAAGCAAAATATAAAGTCTGTTTTGGTGTTTATCTTCAATTCTATGTTGTTCATTATGTCATTAACGTTAGGCCCTTGGATCCCCTCTGTCTAAATCCAAGTCCTCACCTGCAGCAGGGGTTTCCCTTTACTAAAGATTGTTTCTGCCACACTAATAGCACCCTATTCAGTGCATAGTGTGGATGGAAGGATGGTTTGGGAAGAGAGCGAGAGAGAGCGAGAGAAACAGAGAGATTGATAGAGAGAAACAGACTGAGGGAGAGAAACAGAGAGACTGAGAGAGAGATTAACAGAGAGACTGGGAGAGAGTAACAGAGATTGAGAGTAACTGCAAGAAATGGGCCCTTGCAGTAAATCTCAAAAAAACAAAAGTGATCAAAAAAAGCCAGAAAAAAGCCAGATGTCAGATTAACAGACATACAGTTGTGCTCAAAAGTTTGCATACCCTTGGAGAATTTGAAATATACAGATCTGGAAAAAATTAAGAGACCACTCCTATTTTTTCTTAAATGTGCATCTCCACATGTATGGCAGCCATTCCATTCCAGTGTCTGTTAAATTCCAACACAGGCACACCTCATTTTACTTAATGAGGTACTGATTAGATGATTACCTGAACCAAATCTAATTTAATGAGGAAAAGTATAAAAACCACTGCTTTGGTCATCACTATCCTCTTGCAATAGGAACAGCTGGATGGCGAAAACAATGCAAGTAGTACCTTAAAGATAATTTGAATAAAAAAAATAAAGAAAAGCTTTGAGTGAGGAAAAGATGGGTTCAAAGTTCAAAAGGTTTATTTGTCATTTGCAATAACAAGTTATGGCAAAGAAATGCTTGGTTTTCCTAATCCCAACAGTGCAGTTAAAAGTTAAAAAAAGTAACAGTAATTATAATATAAAAATAAGAAGATAACACAAACTATCAATAATAACACTATACAAAAAACACGCATAAATAATAATAACTATACAACTGTACAACCGTAGTGCAATGTAAAAGTGACAGGTGTGCATGATATGATTGGCAGATGAGCATGATATAAAGTGACAGGTGTGCATGGACTATGGATGGAAGGGAAGAGGGGTTCCTGAATTGAGCAGCCTTACGGCCTGAGGAAAGAAACTGTCCCGTAGCCTGTTAGTTTTGGACAGAATACTCCTGTACCTTCTGCCTGACGGCAGCTTGGTAAACAGTCCGTGGCATGGGTGGCTGGGATCTGTAATGATTTGTTTGCTTCTCCTCCTACACCTCTCTGTGTAGAGATCCTGCAGGGATGGCAGGTCAGACCTTGTGATGCGCTCTGCTGTTTTAATCACCCTCTGAATTGCTTTGCGGTCGAGGGCTTTGCAGCTGCCATACCAGGCGGTGACACAGCCGGACAGGATACTCTCGATAGTGCATCTGTAGAAGTTCGTGAGTATCCTGGAATCCATGCCAAATCTCCTTAATCAGCATAGGAAGAAGAGTCGTTTCTGGCTTCCTTCACCAAGATGTTAGAGTGATGAGACCAGGTCAAGTCATCGCTGAAGTTGACACCAAGGAACCGGATGTTGTGAACTCTCTCTACTGCAGACCCATTGATGTGTATGGGGGCGTGGTCTCCCCACTGCTGCTTCCTGTGATCAACAATCATCTCCTTCGTTTTGCTGATATTTTGCTGGAGGTTGTTTTCCTGACACCACGAAGTCAGTGACCTTACTTCATCTCTATAGGCTGACTCGTCATTGTCAGAGATCAGGCCTATGAAGATGGTGTCGTCAGCAAACTTAACAATGGTGTTGGAGACGTGGGTTGCCAGGCAGTCGTGGGTGAAGAGGGAGTACAGGAGCGGGCTCAGCACACAGCCCTGGGGGGAGCCAGTACTGAGAGTCAGTGAGGAGGAGGTGGTGTTGCCCATCCGCACCACCTGGGGTCTGCCCGTCAGGAAGTTCAGGATCCATCTGCACATAGAGGGGTCGAGACCCAGATCGCTGAGCTTCACCGCTAGCTTGTGGGGCACAATGGTGTTGACGGCTGAGCTGTAGTCAATGAACAGCATTCTCACATATGTGTTCCTCTTGTCCAGATGAGAGAGTGCGGAGTGGAGGGTCAGATCAATGGCATCCTCTGTAGATCTGTTATGTCTATAGGCAAACTGCAGCGGGTCAAGTGTTACAGGCATGGAGTCTGTGATGTGAGTTTTAACTAGCCGCTCAAAGCACTTCATGATGATTGGTGTGAGTGCTACAGGGCGGTAGTCATTCATGCAGAGAACTTTTTGCTTTTTTGGCACAGGAACAATGATGGACTTTTTGAAGCAGGTGGGGACCACTGACTGACGTAGTGATAGGTTGAAGATATTAGTAAAGGCATCAGCCAGTTGGTCTGCACAGACCTCGAGAACACGGCCTGAGATGTTGTCTGGTCCAGGAGCCTTGCGGGTGTTAATCCTTTTTAGGGCTTTGCAAACGTCTGCCCTGGTCATTTGAAAAGGGCAGCCATCCTGGTCCATTTGAGTATCCATGCCAGGGATGATGTTCTCAAAGCGAGCATAGAAAGAGTTCAGTTCCTCTGGGAGAGAAGCCGGCACTTCCCCCACACTGCCTGAATAGCCTTTATAGTCAGTGATGGTTCTCAGACCACTCCACATGTTCCTGGTATTGGAGCCCTGGTAGAGAGATTCTACTTTGACTCTGTATTGGCTTTTTGCAGTTTTTATTGCCTTCCTGAGGTCATACCGGGATTTCTTATAACTGTCCTTGCTGCCGGAGTTGAATGCTGCAGTCCGTGCCTTAAGCATGGCACGAATACCACTGTTGACCCATGGTTTTTGATTTCGGTTCAATTCTGGAGTTACTGGCAGAGGGATACAGTGAGCGTCAGGTTGCTTCCATCCTGAAAATTTCAAAGACGGCGGTTCATAAGGACAAGGTCAAGCAACAGACATTGGGGACAACAAATCTACAGACTGGCAGAGGGCGAAAACGACTGTCCACTGACCAAGATGACCATCAACTCATTCGAATGTCACTCAACAACCATAGGATGACATCAAGTGACCTACACTGTAAAAAATAAATGTTATTTTACGATAATTTACTTTAAATGTTACATGTAATTCTCTGTATTTCAGAATGACAGTAAAATTCTGTTTTAAATTACACATTAAAACCTTCATTTAACATTTGTCCTGTACAATAACTAGAAAAGTCTGTTATCAGGAAACACAAGAATTATCTGTTTTTCCACAGACTTTGATTCACAGTTTACAAAAAAAACCTGTATAAATACGGAGTATTTCTGTTTTATTATTGATATCCCAGCATGCTTTTTGGCAGTTCATTTTGTTAATGTTTATGTTTGTTGTAATTAATATGAAGGTGACAGAGCTTTGGATTTTTTTGCCATCTTGTTCTTTATGTACAGTGTTACCCATTGGAATGTTTTTTGGGGATTATGGTCGTGTTTGTGTGCCAACCATATAAAAGAAGACAATTCTATTTGGTGTGATTTGCTGCTTTATATGAATTGCTTTGGGAGCTCTGACTCTTGCATATTTCTGCCAACATTGTGTCTGGTAGAAGTTGGTAAGGCGTGAGTCATCAAAATACAAATAGCAGATGTATAAATGCATTAAACTTGAAGAACAAACATTTTTAAAAGCTCTTGATGACAGCAACAAAAGGGAGAATTTGGGGGAGAAAATGGATTCTTGCTGTGAAATTATATCAATATACTTTATTTGAAGTAAAGTAAATTTCCGTATTTCTACAGATTAATAATGTAATTTTATGCTATGTAGTTTTATAACATAAATCAGTTTTTTAACTAAATTTTTCTGGCACCCCAGCTGCCAGAAAATTACCGTTTTTTTACACTTTTATTTTTACAGTGTACAAAAAGAATGGCAACCAGCAGCTGGGGTGAAGTGCACGGCGAGGATGGTTCAAAACAGGCTCCTAGGGGCAGGGCTGAAGTCGTGCAAAGCTAGAAAAAAGCCCTTAATCAATGAGAAGCAAAGAAGAGCCAGGCAGAAGTTTGCAGAAGACCATTAGGATTGGACCGTAGAAGAATGGAGTAAGGTCATCTTCTCTGACGAGTCAAATTTTCAGCTTTGCCCAACACCTGGTCATCTAATGGTTATACTGAGACCTTGTGAGGCCTACAAGCCAATCAATCAATCCAATCAAATTTATTAATGAAGCTCTTTGTACATCAGCAGGTGTCACAAATTACTTTTACAAAACACCAGGCCTTAAACCATAAGGAGCAAACAACAATAGTGTTGAATTTCAGTGGCTAGGAAAAACTCCCCAAGATGGCCGAAATTTGGGAAGAAACCTAGAGAGGAACCAGGCTCAGAGGGGTGACCAGTCCTCTTCTGGCTCTGCCAGGTGAACATATTAAGAGTACAAATTGTAATTATTAATAAATGCATGTGGGCTGCGTCCAGAGTCTATTTAAACCTAGTCCAGGTCGGAAGCATGACCAGATGGACAAGGACAGGGACAACACGGGGAGGGGGAGGGGTCAGCAGAGTGGCAGCTGAAATTGTCAGGTTTCATCTTGATCTGCAACACAACCAGGAGGACTTTGGACAGGGACAGCAACGGGTCTTTCAAGCCTGGTACTCTGGAGGTGTGGGCCAAGACCTCATGTCCTCCTAAGTTTAAAACAAGGTAGGAGACAGGGAGAATTTTGATATACAAGGATTTATAGTGAGAACTGACCCTACTCCCCCGGCACAATAATATGGCAGCATAAGACCTTGGGGCTGAGACAGGGGGGGGTCCAGTGACACAATGGCCCTATCTGGCGGAGGCCCCGGACAGGGCCCAACAGGCAGGAAATAAATCCAACCACATTGCCACGCATCAACCAAAAGGATACCCACCAACCGCAACCACACTGAATTGAGGGCCGAGTAATGCCAACAGGGTTCAGCCCAATTCTAGTTAGGATTCTAGCAGCCGTGTGCAGCACTAATTGAAGTTTATTTATTGATTTATCAAGGTAACCGGAAATAAGAGCATTGCAGTAATCTAATTTAGAAGTAACAAAAGCATGGATTAGTTTTTCTGCATCAGTTTTTGATAGAAAGTTTCTGATTTTTGCAATGTTTCCGAAGATGAAAATAAGCAACTCTTGAGGTATATTCTATATGTTCATCAAAGGAGTGGTCAGGGTCGAGGATAACGCCGAGGTTTCTTGCATTTTTTTGGGATACGACCATGCAGCTGTCTAGGTTCACAGTGAGATCTGCCAAAAAAGCTCTTTGTTTCTTGGGTCCTAAAATGAGCATTTCTGTTTTTCTTGAGTTTAAAAGCAAGAAGTTCTCTGTCATCCACTTCCTAATATCTGAAACGCATGCTTCCAAAGTAGCTAATTTTGGGGTTTCTCCATGCTTCATCGAAATATATAACTGTGTCATCAGCATGACAGTGAAAATTGACATTGTGATTCCAGATTGCATCACCCAGAGGCAGCATATATAGTGAGAACAATAATGGGCCCAGAACTGAGCCTTGAGGAACACCAAAACATACATTTGATTTGTCAGAGGATATGGCATCCACACATACGTACTGATATCCTTCAGATAAATAAGATTTAAACCAGGCTCGAACATGTCCACGTAGCCCAATATGTGTTTCCAGTCTCTTTAAGAGAAGGGAGTGATCAATAAGTGTCAAAGGCAGCACTAAGATCAAGAAGCAACAGGACATATGCAGAACCTTTGTCTGAGGCCATTAGAAGGTAATTTGTTACCTTCACAAGTGCAGTATCAGTGCTATGATGTGGTCTGAAACCAGACTGGAGCATTTCATAAATGTTATTTGTCTTCAAGAAGGTATTCAGTTGTTGGAAGGATTTTTGAGAGGAACGGGAGGTTCGATATTGGCCTATAATTGTTTAATAGGTCTGGATCTAGATTATTTTTTTTTTAGAAGAGGCTTAATTTCCGCTATTTTTAGTGAGTTTGGTACACATCTGGAGGAAAGGGAGCAATTTATTATGTTCAACATTGGCTGACCTAGCACAGGAAGTAGCTCCTTAAGTAATTTTGTTGGAATCGGGTCTAGCTGACAATTTGTGGGTTTAGAACTCATTACTAATTTAGTGAACGTGTCAAGCGATACAGGATCAAAAATTGCAAGTGTCCCCATTGACATCAGGTCAGGGAGGTTCAGGACATTCTCAGGACAACTGAGATTTTGGGGACTATAACTATTTAAGGAGGAGTCAGTTATTTGTTTTCTAATGGTGATGATCTTTTCATCAAAGAAGTTCATGTATTAATTACAGCTAAAGTGAAGACCCACTTCATGTGTTGAGCATTGATTTTTTGTAAACTTTGCAACTGTATCAAAGAGAAATTTTGTATGGTTTTTGTTCACCTCAATCACGTTGCAGAAATAAGCTGATTGAGCAGATGTGAGTGCTTTTCGGTATTGTAGTGTACTGTCTATCCAGGCTAGACTGAATACTTCCAACTTGGTGGAGCGCCACTTTCGCTCCAATTTTCTGGAGGCTTGCTTGAGTGCTCTAGTATTGTCTGTGTACCAGGGAGCAAGTTTCTTGTTGCGTATGTCTTTTTTTTTGTGGTGCAACCATATCTAAAGTATTTCGGAGTGTTGAGTTTAGATCCACGATTAGGTCGTTTGCGGATTATTTTACTCTGTCTTCAATGAGCGAGCTTGGAAGAATATCAAGAGATCTATTTGTAGTCCAAGAATTTATAGTACGGCTTTTGAAAGTCATTGTTTGCGGAGCAAGTGGGTTTCTTGTTTTATGGTAAATGTAATAAGACAGTGTCTGATATTCCAGGATTTTGGGGGGATATTATTAGATCTACAATATCTATTTCTCGTGACAGGACTAGATCTAAGGTATGATTGTGGCAGTGCGTTGGACCTGAGACATGTTGGACAAAAGGCAGTGAGTCAATTATGTATTCAAAGGCTTTTTGAAAAGGGTCATTGGACTTTTCCATATGAATATTGAAATTGCCAAAAATTAGAATACTATCTGCAATGACTACAAGGTTAGACAAGACCCCCCTCCCTCAAACATCAGTGAGCCACCACCATGCTTCACAGTGAGGATGGTATTCTGTTCACTATAGGCCATAAAACTCTATTTTGGTCTCGTCACTCCAAATTACAGTGTGCCAAAAGCTGTGAGGCGTGTCAAGATGTTGTCGGGCATATTGTAACCAGGCATTTTTGTGGCATTGGCGCAGTAAAGGCTTCTTTCTGGCAACTCGACCATGCAGCTCATTATTGTTCAAGAATCGTCATATTGTGCTCCTTGAAACAACCACACCGTCTTTTTCCAGAGCAGCCTGTATTTCTCCTGAGGTTACTTGTGGTGGCTCAACAATTCTTCTGGCAGTTTTGGCTGAAATCTTTCTTGGTCTACCTGACCTTGGCTTGGTATCAAGAGATCCCTGCATTTTCCACTTCTTAATAAGTGACTGCACAGTACTGACTGGCATTTGCAAGGCTTTGGATATCTTTTTATATCCTCTTCCATCATTATAAAGTTCCATGGCTCAGTATCTAGCCTGCTCAGTGCATCCACGTGAGAGCTAACAAACTCATTGACTATTTACACACAGACACTAATTGCAATTTAAAAAGCCACAGGTGTGGGAAATTCACCTTTAATTGACATTTTCACCTGTGTGTGTCACCTTGTGTGTCTGTAACAAGGCCAAACATTCAAGAGTATGTCAACTTTTGATAAGGACTTTTGGGTGATTTCTGCTATCATTATGATTGAAAAAGAAGCCAAACAACTATGTGATAATAAATGGCTTCATATGATCACTATCCTTAAATAAAAGACAGTTTGTTTGCATGGTCAGTCATATTTTCAAAATAGGCCAGAATTATATTTGAATTTCAGGCCAGAATTATATTTCGGGCCAGAATTATATTTTCATAGTTACATTATTCTTTTGTATCACCAGCACAATGTCTTACCGTGTTTTGTCACTTGTTTATGACATTTCCAGCTGGAAGAAACCTACTGGTCAAATAAAAATTCACTATGGCTCAAAATTTGGCATGGGTATGAATACTTTTGGGCTTAAGTGTAGCTTTAGTAGTAACATGATATATGATTCCGTATGTGTAGTAGTATATGTGTAGTAGTAACATGTTATATGACCTATCTGTAATAGTAACATGCTATATTATCAATCTGTAGTAGTAAAATGCTATATTATCAATATGTAGTAGTAACATGCTATATTATCAATCTGTAATAGTAACATGCTATGTGTTCTATCTGTATGTAGTAACATGCTATATTATCTATCTGTAATAGTAACATGCTATATTATCAATCTGTAGTAGTAACATGCTATATAATCTATCTGTATGTAGTAACATGCTATATTATCTATCTGTATGTAGTAACATGCTATATGATCTATCTGTAATAGTAACATGCTATATGATCTATCTGTAGTAATAACATGCTATATGATCTATTTGTATGTAGTAACATGCTATATTATCTATCTGTAGTAGTAACATGCTATATGATCTATCTGTATGTAGTAACATGCTATATGATCTATCTGAAGTAGTAACATGCTATATGATCTATTTGTATGTAGTAACATGCTATATTATCTATCTGTATGTAGTAACATGCTATAGAATTTGTATCTAGTTATAAAATGCGATATTATCCATCTATTCTAGTGACATGGTATATATTATGTAGCTTTCTTCTTGGCCTAGTTTTCTCGCTCTGTCATTCATTTGTTGGCTCACCTCATTTTTCTTCCCATGTTCTTTTCCTATGTGTAGGAAGAAACTTAACTCTCCTTCCCCCCTCCCTCCTTTCCCTCTCCCTCCACAGACCTCCATAGACCTTCTTTCCCCTCCCCCTGGTTAGTGAGTTACAGATCAAAGCCCCACTCTCCCTCATGGAGATGGAGGATAAGAAACAGGAAGCTTTAGGATATGGAGCATCCATTTCTCTCACTACTTATGACTGCCAGCACAGTTTCATTATAGTCTCCATTTCTCTACTCTTTCAATTCCCTGTTTTTGTCTCTCTGTCATTCTTTTTGTCTCTGTATCTGTTAATTCAATTAAATTGTTTGCTTGATTATCGTGGGGAACCTGTGTTTACATTACCAAAGCAACTGGAAAATAATGAAAATAATAAAATATCTATTTTTATTTAACAATTCAAATATGAAATGACAGATTTTAAGAGGTTTTTTTGTTGCTTTTTGAGCATTATATTATAGGCTACGTACAAATAATGTAAAAGTGTGCAAATAGTTAGAAGTCAGAATGACAAGGTAAAATATATAAAGACATTAATATGGGTTAAGTGCACCATGTTGTTTGTCCTCCACTGGTTGCCCTTTCCTCATGACAACGCATCACAAACTCTGCTGCTGTGATGCAGTTTAATACTCTTTATCAGTCTGTATGATCAGAATCAGAATCACAAAAAACTTTTTTTTGCTAAGTAAGTTTCACAACAAACTAGGAATTTGTTCTGGTCCGTTAAGGCAGCAATTTATACAAAATAAATAAAAACAAATAAGAATAGTGACTGAGCTTAAAGATAGTAGACTGAGTATTTATAAGTTACTAAAAATATACTAACAAATATGTAAGTTGCAAGAATTGTTCAGTTGAGGGTTGTGTGTGTATGTGGGGAGGGGTTATAGATTTGTCCAGTTGAGGGTTGTGTGTGTATGTGGGGAGGGGTTATAGATTTGTCCATTTGAGGGTTGTGTGTATATGTGGGGAGGGGTTATAGATTTGTCCAGTTGAGGGTTGTGTGTGTATGTGGGGAGGGGTTATAGTCAGTTTGGCTCCAGGGGTATGTTCATGAGGCCTACTGCTGTAGGAAAGAAGCTGTTCTTGGGGCGAGAGCTTTTGGTTGTGATAGACCTCAAAATTCTGCCAGAGGGGAGAGTTCTGAATAGTCCATTTCCAGGGTGAGAGGGATCAGCACCAATCATTGCCATTCGCATTCTCATCCTGGAGATGTGTAGGTCTTGCAGAGACGGTAGATTGCAGCTGATCACCCTCCTCAGCAGAGCGGATGATGTGTTGCAGCCTGCCCTTGTCCTTGGCAGTGGCTGTAGCGTACCAGACAGTGATGGTGGAGGTCAGGATGGACTCTATGATGGCAGTGTAGAAGTACACCATCATAGTCTTTGGCAGGTTGAACTTTTTCAGCTGCCACAGGAAGTACATCCTCTGCTGAGCTTTCTTTGTAAGCGAGGTGATTTTCAGATCCCACTTGAGGTCCTGGGTGATGATGGTACCCAGAAAGCGAAAGGACTCCACATAATTGACTAGGGAGCCACCCAGGGCAGCTGGGTTTCTCCTTAAGTCCACTGTCATCTCCACTGTCAAGGGCGTTGAGATCCAAGTTGTTCTGACTGCACCAGGACACAAGTTAGTCAATCTCCTACCTGTAGGCAGACTTGTCTCCATCAGATCATGGTGTCATCTGCAAACTTATGGAGCTTGACAGAGTGGTGACTGGAGGTGCAGCTGTTGGTATACAGGGAGAAGAGCAGGCAGGACAGGATGCGGCCTTGAGGGGCTCAAATGACTTCATAACCACAGAGGGCAGGGTGACGGGTCTGTAGTCGTTAAGTCCTGTGATCCTTGGCTTCTTGGGGACGGAGATGATGGAGGACTTGAAACATGCCAGGATGCAGCATGTCACCAGTGACGTGTTGAAGATGTTCGTAAACACAGCAGAAAGCTGATCTGCACCTTTAAGTCTGTTAACGGCCCCCTCCAGGATTGACATTTCCATTGTAGTGGCAGAGGTGGGGATGTTTGGGATAGGTGATTGGGAATGGGCCGCGATGGTGGTGATGATTGGGATGGGTGATTGTGAATGGGCCCCAGTCGTGGGGGGCTGGTGTTGATGGCTAGACACACAGGGAGAAGGTATGTTGTCAGGACAGCCCTTTTGTCTTTCAAATCTGCAGAAGAAATAATTCAGGTCGTTGGCAAGTTGCAGGTCATTAATGGAGTCGGGGGAAAGAGCTGTGTTTAGCCTCTCTGTCCCCGCTCCTGAATACCTGCTCCTTTTCCAAATGCAGCCGTCTGAGTTTGGCTGTGAACCAGGGTTTGTCATTGTTGTAACTCACCCTGGTCCGTGTTTGTACACAGCTGTCCTCACAGAAGGTGATGTATGATGTCACAGCATCAGTGTACTCATCCAGACTATTAGTGGCAGACCTAAAAATGTCCCAATCAGTGCATTCCAGACACGCATGCAGCTCCTCGCACATTCCTTCATTGCTCCACATCTTTGATGTTCGCACAACAGGCTTAGATTGTTTTAGATTTTGCCTGTATGTGGGTATTAGCAAGCAAGTTTATTCATATAGCACAATTCCTACATAGGAGCAATTCAATGTGCTTTACAAAGAAAAAAAAAATACAATAGAATAAAAAGTCAGATTGTTGCAATTCTCTAAGCACCCTCCAGGGGGACTCTCCACCCCGGTATCTCAATCCTTGCACTCCAGCGCTAGGATGAACCCATCAGTCCCTTCATGAGATAATCTCTGCATCGATGTCTTACCTGGCTGTCTCCATGGGGACATTCATGGCATGTCTGTACAAGCATTTAATATTCATCCTCAATTAATTACAGTTCCCAAGACTGTTTACTGCACCACCCCGGTATCTCAATCCTCACGCTCCAGAAATTGGATAAACTCGTCAGTCCTTTTATGAGATAATATCCTGCATCAATGTCTAAATTACAGCAGCAACACAAGAACTTGCATTATCCGTCATCAGCAGATTGTTACATTTACCCATAGGTTATTCCTCTGATAGCACCAGAACTTGCATTACAGAAAAATCAGTTAACGATTGGTAAAACAGAAAAAGAAAATAGAATAAAAACAAAATAAAACATAACTAGTAGATTCCATGGTAGATTGCATGAGGACACTATAAAAGCTGTAAGGCTAACATTGTGGTTAAGTTTAAACGACCAGTCATAGGCATGTGAAAAGAGTCTTAAAAATTGAGCGTAACTGCTAAACGCAGCTTGACCATGTTTAGTTTGGACTCTGGGCTCTACTAGCTGAATGTATTCAGGGGCCTAAACCACTCAGTGATCTATAGACTAAAAGCACCACTTTAAAATCTATGCAAATATTTAAGAACTGGAGTGATGTGTTCTTTTCTCTTAGTCCTGGTTTACATTCTAGCAGCAGCATACTGAATGAGCTGTAGCTGTTTACAGTCTTTTTGGGGAGTCCAGTTAAGTCCAGTTAATATTTTTAAGATGATAGAATGCTGTTTTAGTGACAGATTTGATATGACTGGTGAACGTCAGAACACCAAGATTACGCACTTGGTCCCTGGTTTTTCGGGCCCAAGAATCCAGCTCTTTACAAATACTAGTTCTCTTATTTTTGTTGCCAAACACAAAAATCTCTGTTATACCTTATAATTGTAGAGAATTGTGGTTCATCCAGGCATATATCTGTACAGTGACACAGTGAGTCTATTCAGCTGTTGTCATACGGTTCAAGAGCCATATATATTTGAGTATCATCTGCATAGCTATGGTAGTTAATGTTGTTGTTCTGTAGAATTTGGCCCAGAGGTAGCATATAGAGATTGAACAGAAGCGATCCGAGAACTGATCCCTGGGGAACTCTGCATGTCATTCATTCATGATTGCCAATGGTGACAAAGTAACTCCGGCCTTCTAAGTAATACCTGACCCAGTTAAGGACTGTCCCGGAGAGTCCTACCCAATTTCCAGCTTGTCCAGAAGTGTTCTATAATCGATCTAATAGAACCAGAACTGTTATTAGATGGACCATGATGTGGTCTGAGAGCTCTAGAGCAGCACGGGGCACAGCGTGATAGACATTGTTGATTGTAGTGTAGCAGTGATCCAGAGTGTTTGCCTCTCTGTTCAGGATTTTAATAAACTGTGTATTTCTGGAGTTTGTGGCTTAGGTTATCTTTGTTGAAGTTGCCAAGAACAATAACTAAGGAGTCCGGGTATGACTGCTCCGCCTGGAGAACCTGTTTGGCCTGCTGCCATTGTGACTCGTGCACGCTGGCTGAACGGTGGAATGTAAACACTGACCAGGATAAATCGTGAGAATTCACTTGGGCTGTAGAAAGGTTTGCAGTTGAAATAAAATGATTCCAGGTCAAGAGAACACTTTTGTAGTATGACAGTCACATCGTTGCTCCAGCCATTGTTAATGTAGAAACGTATTCCTCCTCCCTTCGTTTTGCCTGAGAGTTCGCCCAAAAGATTGAGAAGCCAAGCAATTGCATCACTGAGTATGGTATAGATACACACTGCCACGATTCTGTGAAACACAAGGTGGAAGATAAGGAGATCTGTGGAAAATAGGTGGCTCTAATGTAGTCATACAGGAAGTGCAGCTCGGTTTCCACCTCATTTTGTGGGCAGTGTGAACATAACCTGTCTTCTCTTAACAGCCAGGTCTGCCTATGACAGCCTCTGTCAATAGCAAGGCCATGTTCACTGAGTCAGCACATAGTCAAGGTTTTTCTCAATTTTAGGTCCATTACAATGTTCAGGTATTTTCCCACTGTATACACTCTTGTGTCTACTACTGCAGGCCCTTCGTGGTATCTATTGCAGGCCCTCCGTGGTATCTGCTGTAGGCCCTCCCTGGTATCTGTTGTAGGTCCTCTCTCGTGTCTACTGCAGGCCCTCCTTGGTATCTGCTGTAGGCCCTCCCTGGTATCTGTTGTTGGTCCTCTCTCGTGTCTACTGCAGGCCCTCCTTGGTATCTGCTGTAGGCCCTCCCTGGTATCTGTTGTAGGCCCTATCTCGTGTCTACTGCAGGCCCTCCGTGGTATCTGCTGTAGGCCCTCCCTGGTTTGTACACATCTGCAAACAGTATAGGGCAACGTGGGGTAAGATGCCCACTAGGGTAACACATACTCCCTCCTTAATTCTTAGAAAAACAAGAAATTTAACTTTTTTATTTTCTCTGGCTGCCACTAGACTTCAGAAACTAAAAATGTTGAAGTAGTACAATCCAAAATGCTTCCTTCCTAAAAAAGCATATTTTATTAAATGACAAATCTATAGACTGTAGCCATTTTTTTCCCTTTTAAGGTTCTTTACCCTAACTTTGGCCATCACTACGTTTGTTTTTCAAACTTTGCTTTCTTTGTCAGCAATTAGATATTGATCTTGGGAGGTTGATCTTTGATTGATCTTCCCCAATTACCCTACATTTGATTTCTAAGGCACAGAAGACTTTTCTACTGAACTTGCCAAATCATTTGTGACTGAATTCAGGAACGGGGGCTTATGTCACGTCACTACTTTTCAGGAGAGACGTTTGTAAGAAGAAAAACATGTTCAGGGACATTTTGTCTATTCTGCAGGAATGCCTTCTTGAAGATGTGAACTTTAATGAGATTTATTAATGAACTAATATGCGAAGTGGAAATACGAATAAAATTTAAAACTCAAACCTTGTTTAATCAGCGGAAAATATAGGATTTTTCCTGGTAGACAAGATTGGCTAATGTAATGAAGGGGCTGGACATGCTGACATGCTGAGTTCTGATTGGTCTATCAAGTTACCGGCTTCTGTCATAACGCAACTGCTTGGTCAGTATCATTGCGATCCTGGGAATTTCAAACATGGACCAGTGCAAACGTGTTACTAGAGCTCTCAACCACATTACTGCCCTGAATTTAGCTGGTGTTGTCAACAAATCTGAGTGGGAACAAGTTGTAAGAGAATACTTTCTGGAGGACAATAATGCCATGACCCTCTCTGACTCAGAAGAGCGTAGTAAAGGGCGTAGTAAACAAAGTGAACAGACCAAATGCAAATGACAAAGGACTTCATATGTAATCAGAGGATATTCCATCTGCCGCGAAACATTCCTCCATGTATACAGGTAAGTCTAACATTTGCTAACTAGCTACAGATAATTCATTTTCAGAAAGTTATCAAAGTCCTTTGCATTGCTAGTTATCTAGCTATAGCTACTGATGTTACTGTTAACGTTAGCTAGCTAGGTAACCACGTTAACTAACCAGCTAGCTAACATTTCTTGGTTTTAATGGCGCCAATCCGAGGAAAGTCCTACCGAAGTTTAAAAAACACATCAACTTCCCAACACGTGGGAAAAACACTCTTGACAATGTCTACTCTCCATTTCATCATGGATATAAGGCCTATCAACGATAAGGCGATATCAACGAATACACAGAGTCCGTGACCGGTTTTATTAGCAAATATATCGACGATGTTGTAGCACGTACAACTACAAAATCATTCCCTAATCAAAAACCGTGGGTCAACAGTGGTATTCATGCCATGCTTATGGCACCGGCTACAGCATTCAACTCTGGCAGCAAGGACAATTATAAGAAATCCCAGTATGATCTCAGGAAGGAAATAAAAACTGCAAAAAGCCAATACAGAGTCAAAGCAGAATCTCTCTACCAGGGCTCCAATACCAGGAACAAGTGGAGTGGTCTGAGAACCATCACGGACTATAAAGGCTATTCAGGCAGTGTGGGGGAAGTGCCGGCTTCTCTCCCAGAGGAACTGAACTCTTTCTATGCTCGCTTTGAGAACATCATCCCCGGCATGGACACTCAAATGGACCAGGACGGCTGCCCTTTACAAATGACTAGGGCAGACGTTTGCAAAGCCCTAAAAAGGATTAACACACGCAAGGCTCCTGGACCAGACAACATCTCAGGCCGTGTTCTCAAGGTCTGTGCAGACCAACTGGCTGATGTCTTTACTGATATCTTCAACCTATCGCTACGTCAGTCAGTGGTCCCCACCTGCTTCAAAAAGTCCATCATTGTTCCTGTGCCAAAAAAGCAAAAATTCCTCTGCATGAATGACTACCGCCCTGTAGCACTCACACCAATCATCATGAAGTGCTTTGAGCGGCTAGTTAAAACTCACATCACAGACTCCATGCCTGTAACACTTGACCCGCTGCAGTTTGCCTATAGACATAACAGATCTACAGAGGATGCCTTTGCTCTGACCCTCCACTCCACACTCACTCATCTGGACAAGAGGAACACATATTTGAGAATGCTGTTCATTGACTACAGCTCAGCCTTCAACACCATTGTGCCCCACAAGCTAGCGGTGAAGCTCAGGGATCTGAGTCTCGACCCCTCTATGTGAAGATGGATCCTGAACTTCCTGACGGGCAGACCCCAGGTGGTGCGGATGGGCAACACCACCTCCTCCTCACTGACTCTCAGTACTGGTTCCCCCCAGGGCTGTGTGGTGAGCCCGCTCCTGTACTCCCTCTTCACCCACGACTGCCTGGCAACCCACGTCTCCAACACCATCGTTAAGTTTGCTGACGACACCACCATCATAGGCCTGATCTCTGACAACGACGAGTCAGCCTATAGAGACGAGGTAAGGTCACTGACTTCGTGGTGTCAGGAAAACAACCTCCAGCTCAATATCAGCAAAACGAAGGAGATGATTGTTGATCACAGGAAGCAGCGGCGGGGAGACCACGCCCCCATACACATCAATGTGTCTGCAGTAGAGAGAGTTCACAACATCTGGTTCCTTGGTGTCAACTGCAGCGATGACTTGACCTGGTCTCATCACTCTAACATCTTGGTGAAGGAAGCCAGGAAACGGCTCTTCTTCCTACGCCGATTAAGGAGATTTGGCATGGATTCCAGGATACTCACCAACTTCTACAGATGCACTATCAAGAGTATCCTGTCCGTCTGTGTCACTGCCTGGTATGGCAGCTGCACCGCCCTTGACCGCGAAGCACTTCAGAGGGTGATTAAAACAGCAGAGTGCATCACAAGATCTGACCTGCCATCCCTGCAGGATCTCTACACAGAGAGGTGTAGGAGGAGGAGCAAACAAATCATTACAGATCCCAGCCACCCATGCCATGGACTGTTTGCCAACTGCCGTCAGGCAGAAGGTACAGGAGTATTCTGTCCAAAACTAACAGGCTACGGGACAGTTTCTTTCCTCAGGCCGTAAGGCTGCTCAATTCAGGAACCCCTCTTCCCTTCCATCCATAGTCCCATGCACACCTGTCACTTTATATCATGCTCATCTGCCAATCATATCAGGCACACCTGTCACTTTTACATTGCACTACGGTTGTACAGTTGTATAGTTATTATTATTGATGCGTGTTTTTTGTATAGTGTCGTTATTGATAGTTTGTGTTATCTTCTTATTTTTATATTATATTTACTGTAAATTTTTTAACTGCACTGTCGGGAGTAGGAAAACCAAGCATTTAATTGCCATAACTTGTTATTGCAAATGACAAATAAACCTTTTGAACTTTGAACTTGAACTTTCTAGCTTGTTCATTGGGTAGCTAGCTTTTCTTCACCAAAGTGAGCAAATCACTTTTGTTTGATGTGAAACTTACTTGGCAATAAAACTCCCTCTGATTCTGATGTGTGATGTGGACAATCCAGTCCATCAGTACAGAAAGAATGCTAAACGGCTACCTACGGTAAAGGCAGTCCACCTGCACTCAAACTATCTGCACTTACATTGCTGCTACTATTTATTATGAATCCTGTTGCTAAGCCACTTTACCTTTCGTTGATAATGTTTACTAATTGTTTCGGTAACATATTGTTTCTGTAAATTCATTCATAGAGTTCACGCAAAGGTTTTTTTAGAAATCTGCAAACCATGAGAAGACATTGCTTTTGATTTGGTTTGTTTGTCATTTATTTATTTAAAATTTTACAGGATAAATCTGTTGTGATGCACCATTTTATTTTCTTGTGTCCAAATGCAAAAAGACCAATTGGTTCTGGCCATTTCAATCAATCAATCAAATTTATTTTATAAAGCCCTTTTACACGGCCTGCATCTTGTGATCTTAGCATACATGTAGGTATGTATTGCTTGACCAAATCAGAGAGGTAAGTAGGAGCAAGTCCATATAGCGCTTTGTAGGTTAACAGGAGGACTTTAAAATCAGCCCTAGCCTTAACAGTTAGCCAGTGTAAAGAGGCTAATACAGGAGTAATGTGATAAAAATTGTTTGTTGTTGTTAAGATTCTAGCAGCCGTGTTTAGCACTAATTGAAGTTTATTTATTGTCTCATCAGCGTAACCGGAAAGAAGAGCATTGCAATAATCTAATCCTGAAGTAACAAAAGCATGGATTAGCTTTTCTGCATCATTTTTTCAGTAAGTCTGACTTTTTTAAATGTTCTGAAGATAGAGAAATGCTGCTCTTGAAATATATTTTATATATTAATCAAAAGAGAGATCAGGGTCAAGGGTAATGCCAATGCTTCTCACAGTTTTTTGGGATATGATTGTGCAACCATCAAGACTCACTGTTAGATCAGACAATATATCTCTTTGTTTCTTTGGTCCTAAAATGAGAATTTCAGTTGTTTCAAACATTTTCTGTCATCCATTTCCTTATATCTGATACACACGCTTCCAGGGTAGGTCATTTTAGGGCTTCTCCATGTTGCTTCGAAATGTACAACTGTGTGTCATCTTCATAGCAGTGAAAAATGACATTGTGATTCCGGATGACATTACCAAGAGGCAGCATATACAGGTGCTGGTCATATAATTAGAATATCATCAAACAGTTGATTTATTTCTGTAATTCCATTCAAAAAGTGAAACTTGGATATTATATTAATTCATTACACACAGACTGATATATTTCAAATGTTTATTTCATTTAATTGTGATGATTAAAACCGACAACTAATGAAAATCCCAAATTCAGTATCTCCGAAAATTAGAATATTACTTAAGACCAATACAAAAAAAGGATTTTTAGAAATGTTGGAAAACTGAAAAGTATGAACATGAAAAGTATGAGCATGTACAGCACTCAATACTTAGTTGGGGCTCCTTTTGCTTGAATTACTGCAGCAATGCGGCGTGGCATGGAGTCGATCAGTCTGTGGCACTGCTCAGGTGTTATGAG
>JACXGI010013973.1:9927-19934 GCA_016801175.1 Esox masquinongy | reverse complement strand
AGCACCAGGTATTCCCAGGCGGTCTCCCATCCAATGTATCTGGATTCTCGGCCTCTGACTAACATACAACTCTGGTTTCTCTTCAGCACGCCACTAGTTGGCGGTGAAGAGTCTGGCTGCGTATCACTTTTTTTCACTCTTTTTCTTATCTTTGTCTCCCTTTCCCTCCCTTTTCTTCTTTCGACGGGCTGAGGGACTGTACCAGTAACAGTGGCTTGACCGCGGCTGGTGTAGTTCCCTCAGTCCACGGACAAGGCCGGGAAAAGAAGGATTAGGGAGGACAGGAAGGTAACAGTGGCTTGACCGCGGCCTTCCTAGAATCCCCAGTCCACGGAACAGCACCGGACCCAAGAGAAGGACCCAGGGAGGAGGGAAAGGCTCAATGCTGCCCCCTCCTCAGACCCCGTGTCCACGGAAAAGCCCTGGAACATTCTCTCCCTCAGTAGCGGATAGACCAGGAGGAAACAAAGGGCGATCCTTAAGAAGGACCCAAGAACCCCCGTCAACACCAGGAGCGAGCTGAGCACAGGGAAGTGTCGTTCGAGGCCCTTGGGTCTCCCGGCCTCCTGCCGCTCCTGCTCGCTCAGAGGTTTTTCTATTCCTCCCTAGGACACCCGGACCCAGAATGTGCCAAGCCAGGACCCCAGTTGCCAGAACATCTTAGGACAGTTGGAGTCCTGAGAGGCCAGATTTTCTCCCTTCTAAAGGAAAGTCATCATTTCTTATCCCTTCCCATTCCAATAACCCTCTCAACCTTTACAAATCAACTCCCCCATTTACTGACCCCCCCCCCTTTTTGCCCCTATCCCCACAGCCCCACCACGACATGAACCATGGACCCACGCACCGTCAGAAGACACAACGCCGTCAGAATGACTCGTATAAGTACCACAGATGAACAAGCATCAATGCAGAGACTACAATTTAGCAGATCGGTATCCAGGAGGGGCTAGGCTATACCCCTTGGGATTTAAATTATCTGTTTAAGCTGCCGGGCTCATGAGAAGTTTTTGAGATTAGTTTTAAGACACCCGAACTACTCGCAGGATTTTGGCAAAAGACAAGAGAGGATAGATACACAGATACTTTTAGGAAATTTCACGTAGAACCAATCACTGAACCAGAAAGGAAAACAGTCACCATCATTTTTTACAACGAGACAGTCTCAGAATACGACACGCACATGGTTAGCACGACACGCACAGGTAGATTCAGAAGTTCGACAGATCCGGGACGAGGACGAGGTATGGACAGGGGCGAGAAAATGCAACATCACGCTCAGACGGGACCCAGCTGGAACCATCTAACACCTGCCCCCTGTTGTTTCCAAGCATGATGGTACTGGGCAGGTGTTCTATTACGGTATGCCAAAACTGTGCAGGAACTGTGGGGCATCAGGGCACCTCGCAGCAGACTGCACAGTAATCCGGTGCAAGAACTGTGGAAAGGAACACTTCACCAAGGATTGCACGGAGGAAAGGAAGTGACAGGAAAGGAAGTGGGCGCAACACTACAACTTACCTACTATACTCATGGCTCTGTCAATTACACTCACTTCCGTCAATGTCAGGTCGATACATGATCCACACAAACGGTTAGATGTTATCTCACACCTCAAACAAATAAACTCAAGCAGGGAGCTCATAGCCATCATCAACGAATACCAACTACAAGATCTAGGCAGGGACCTGGTGCCCCGCTACACCTGGGTGAGTTCTGACGGTCAGTCCTTCTCAGGGGAAACAGGGGAAAAGGACTTTGGAAACTGAACACCACTTTACTAACAGACAGACTCAACAAGCAATACATCACGCATTTAGAAAACTGGACTTCTCTCCTCGACCTATTTGACTCCCCTATTGACTGGTGGGAGATGGTCAAGGAGAGAACCAAACATTTTTACATTAAAGCAGGGAAAACAATAGCGAAAGGCAAAAAGGAATAACTCACCAAACTAAACAGACGACTACAAAACCAATCCGAATTCCAGCAAGCAGGCTTTGATCTTTCATCTGATATAGCAGACACCAAACACAAACTGCCACTCTGATATAGACAGGAACAGCAAAAAATCAAACACACAAGCAAAATCAAGCACCAGGAAGACGACGAGAAATGTACAAAATACTTTTTCCCACACATTAGACGTAAAAAACAAACCATAGACTCTCTGAAGGACCACACCCAGACGCTACAAAACGACGAACATGTTATCACAGACATCATCACAGACTTCTACAACCACCGGTACGCGACTAAGACCACTGACGATGACCTGATCGACGGACTTCTTGAACACATTGCCACAATACCAGACGAGGAGGAGGAGGGAGACCTGTCGCTGGAGGAACTCACCCGGGCCATGCGATCCTTAAGTACGGGTAAGACACCAGGTCCCGATGGGCTCCCTGCTGAGTTTTATAGAACATTTTGGGAACACCTTAAAGTCAGCCTGGGGGCGGTCTACAACAGCATGTACAAGGAGGGTAGATTGGCACCCTCCATGAAGGAGGTTGCCATTACCCTCCTATACAAGGGGAAGGGTGATGCCACTGAGCTCAGGAACTGGCGCCCCATCAGTCTCCTGGGCTCAGACTACAAAATCTTGGCAAAAACCCTAATGTATCGTTTACAAAGGTCACTCCCGCAGGCCGTTGGATCCGATCAGACTTGCGGTGCTCCGGGGAGGTCGGCTCTGGACAACCTCTCGGCTGTAAGGGACATTTTTGCTCACTCTGTCAAACGGTCTCAGCCCTTCTGTCTATTCAATCTTGACCAGGAGAAGGACTTCGACAGGGTGAGCCGCCCTTACATGCTGAGAGTTATGGCCAGAATGAACCTCGAACTTGGTCTCCGTAACTGGGTTTCAATCATTTACCAGAACAACACCAGCAAAGTCCCCATTAATGGCACCCCCTCTGCACCCATGCCCATACACTCTGGTGTAAGGCAGGGCTGCCCCCTCTCAGCCCTGCTATACACCATCCCCATAGAACCCCTACTGGTCAGCATCCGCAACAACCCCCTTATCACTGGCTACCCTTTACCTGGAGCACACGGCATGACAGTTAAAACCCATGCATACATGGATGACATCACCATCATCACGACAGACACAAGGTCCATTCCACACATCACGCACGCAATCAACAACTTCTGTACAGGAACCGGGGCAATAGTGAACGAGACCAAGAGCGAGGTTTATGTGACACCAGACTGGCGAGCCGACCAGTTCCTGCCATACCCTGTAAAAGAAACAGTTAATATCCTTGGCATTTGTTTTGGAAGGAACACCCCCGGACACCGGAGCTGGAAGGACGCCCTTGCCAAGGTCAAAAAGAAAATCGGTGGATGGCAAGGGCGATCCCTCACGATGACTGGGAAGGTCCTAGTTATCAAAGCCATCGTTTACCCGATCCTGGCATACATAGGTAAGGTTTTCCCACCAAACACACAAACAGCAAGACGCATTAACAAGATCATTTTCAACTTCATCTGGGGCAGTGACCAGGAGCGGGTAAGCAGGCTGACTATGTGGAAAACAGAGGAAAAAGGGGGTAGGGGGATCCCAAACATTCCACTCTTTATAGCGGTGCAGGGCCTCAGCTACACCATTTCCAACATACGCAAAGAGCACAATAAAGCCGGGTTCTTTAATACATTCTACTTTGCCACAACCATCAGACCACTGGGGCTCTGCACCCTAGACCACAGGACGCCTTACTCCTGGGACCCCCCAACGCACTACAAAGCACTAAAAAAAGTCAACAGTTATATACCCACACGAGTCAGGACTGGTCATTCAAAACACTTCGAAAACTCAGCATGGATAGGGACACAGTTACAGCAATACCATCACTAACATCTGAACAATGCACCACAGCCTGGACAAACATAGCTTCACCCGCACTCATGAACAGGCACACAGACATAGCGTGGATGGCTGCCATACGCTGCCTTCCCACCCGGAATTTAATGTACAAAAGGGTATAGCCAGAACAGATCAATGCCCGCACGGCTGTAGAGAGACAGAAACAGAAGACCACATCCTTTGGCGGTGCAGGGTGGCACAGAACATCTGGCTCATGATCTCTGCTCTTCTCACCAGGTTGACCGGCACGGCTGCGATAACCCTCCAGGGCATCCTCTTCGGACCACCGGCGGGACTCCAATCACCCCAGGAGAGGAACGCCTGGAGGGTCGTCAACGCCACAAAGCAGACCATTTGGGACTTACGAAATGTAAAGGTTTTTCACAAACAAGACACTCTTCCCATCATCACCGCCAGAATCCTTCGGAAGATCATCAAAGACTACATCACCTTGGACACTCATCGCCTCGGGAAGTCACTGGAACCCCCCCACGAGCAGCCGAGCAGGGATCACGAGCCGCCACCTTGCACTCAACCCCTCCTACAGCCGTGCAAACTACTGGACATTCCAACCGCCATAACTGATCTGCTACTCCACATGGACAGAAATATATACATACACATCTCAAACAGTATCATCACAACTTGCCATGACCCAATCACTGCAGCTAATCTACCCTGGCTTTTCCCTTGTTTATGTTTTGTCTATGTGGAAATGTTATTTTTTTAGGCTATTTTATTTATTTCTTTTTTCTTCTAACACATTCCAAATTAGAATTGACAAATGCCAAACGATTAAAAGATTGCAAATGTATCTTGTAAATACTGTAAATAGTGTAAACAGTTGATGTGTCGATAATGATTTGCTGTGAAAAGTAAAATCCAATAAAAGAGATTTTACTAAAGACTTCCGTGGAGAGCAACGCTTACGAGTTCAACGTATTTTTGGACGGGCTTTGCTCCCGGCAGAGCCCCATACCTTGTTCAAAGAGAAATTTGTGCGGCGTATGCGAAACGGCCGCTAGTTTCGCCGAAGGCTTTGCCGCTCGCCTGTCTGCGTTTTTGATAAGGCGGAGTGGCGTGTACCGATCTCCTTGGCTGCAGCCCGCCACGGAGCGAAAATATGGAGCGCTTCGTGGATTTGCGTGTCATCCTTTTGTGGAGGATGGAAAATGTTCGCGATTTATTAAAATAAAGACTTCTCAGAGTCTGGTATAACAGTTGATTATTTCAAGTTTAATTACGTGGATCCACGGGAACAACCGTCACAACATCAACAGAGAATGAGTACAGAGACTAGCAGAGCAACGTCATGACAGATTGTTCTGATTATGCATTTCAAGTTTCAAGCTTATATTCTCTTCCAACAGTACAGATGACGGAATTAGCATTTGCAGAATGTACATACAAGGAATAGTAGCTACTATGAGGTAGTCTAAAAATGCAAGGTTGCACTCAGATGGCTCCAAGAGGCACAGAAAATCATGGACTGTCGGTTGCCCAGACAACCCGGTCAAATGCTGAGATATATCAATCTGGACAGTTACTATGTGGAGACTTAACCATGCTCTTCCCAATAAGGAATAGAGCTCTGTTCACCTGTAGGATGTAAGTAATAGTAACCCCCTGCTGTTCAAGAGCTTCCTCCTAGAGAACAGTTTCTTATGGCGGTTTTATGGCACAGGCAGAAGCCTGTTTCTTTTACTGCTAAAAAGGAGCCAAGGCCCTGCTCAGCCGACATTCCATTCATCACTGCCCCTGAATACAGATACTGGCCTTATAAGTTGGAGACAGAGAGAGACAAGTGTTTCAGTATATGTGTAATTGATCAAGCATACAGAATACAAAAACCTTCTAATAAGATAATGAGTAAATAAGAATGACAATAAATTTATTTTCTACAATTCCTCCCTTTTGTCCCCAAAGGGACATTAAAACAAATTAATTTATTCCAGTATAAAATACATTCTTTATTGTCAGAACTTCCTGGTCCTAAGGATCAGGAGGCTACAGTTACTTTTAAATAAGTTACAGCAGAATCAAACACTGACAATCAAGACAGTTGTTATGGTTAAATAGATCATTGTCCAATTTATAATAAGTGTGGATCCTCGTCTTCCTCCACGGGGCCCATCCGCCGGGTCATCCATCGATCATCGTAGTCCCCTGCGGGTTTGCCATACTGGGCCAAGGCCCCTTCTGGGTTTGATGTATACCATCGTGACAACTCCAGGTTAGCTATGTGTCATTTATCTTAGCATGGACTTGTGAGGCAGTCAGTATATGTGAGCATCAGTTAATCAGTATCAGTAAATCAGTATCAGTAGGTCAATTTTAAACATTGGGATGTCTTAAACTATTGCATGTCTTTTAGCTCTATGCCAAACTGATTATTATTGTAACACAATGCATTCAGGGCCACTCGACAATTGGCATGTTCGAATGCCCCAGGTCTGCTTATGGGTCAGCCAGGATAGGTCACGTGTTGACCGCTGGCTACTATTGACAACAACAGGGGAAGAATCCGAGACTCGCATTGCCGGAATGATGTATGCCAATCCACAAGTGCCAGCCCAGTTATTAGGTAGAAAATCATAAGCCTGGGTACCACACACCCAATAAGTACTGTCTAAGGCAGCTATGTCACAGGTAGCGGCTACAGACAGTAGGGCAAGTAAAGTGGCTGTTCCATCATTTACACATCTTAAGGATGAATTTGATCTGGTAAATGTTGGGGAAGTGGGAACGTCTGCTACCATACCTATGACCGTGTGACAGTGTGAGTGTCCCAAGAGCACTGACCCTGTGCCTTCTCGGTGTATACACCACATCAGAGGTTTCGGGACAGTCACAGTTACCGGGACAGCCTTTCGTTTGCAAGAGTAGCACAGGGTGGATGTCTCCTTGCATCCGATGTTATCTTTCACCATTGGACTTGGCCCACATTTACTGTCCGGCTGGGTACTATTGGGAAACAATAAAGCACATGTATCACAGTCAGAGATTGGAACAGACATAAGGGGCACACCCCCTGTGGACTTTGTGTTCCCCAAAATGTGTTGCTGGAGTGTGTGGGTGAGTGGTGGAAGTGTTGAGGTGCAGTGTAAGTGCAGTTACGTGCGGTGGCCTCTCGTCTCTTTGATTGTTTGGTTTGGCTGTCAGAGTCAATTCCCCAGGCCCACCCTTGGCAGTCTCTGTGGATTCTAGACTCCACAGAAGTCCCACCAGTAGGCTGACCAGGATTGCAGCTATCATACTGAGGCAGCAGAGGAGGTCACTGGCTCTTCCTGCTCTTGTGTTGATTTTCCAGCTTTGCCCTTCTTTGAGCCCTGGCTGTGCTCCTGATGTATGTCCTTCTGCGCTGGAGGGTCATGGTCTGGTCGGCATTGGCAGGCCTGGATCCAGGTGTCCTTTCCTTGAGATGTAGAGCTGTCATGTCGTCCATTCAGGCCAACTGCACCGGCCTGAAGTCAGTCAGTGGTTGCTTCCTTTGCAGGAACCTGGATCAGTTATCTTTTCCGCTGTTTTCCCGATCAGCAGGACTTGGTTGGGGCCTCCCAACAGAATCCTTCCATTTCCTCCAGTAGATGTTTCTTTCAGGCATTCAATGTTTCTTTACACCTCCCATCCCAATTCTAGCTTTAATATTAATTTAGCTAATATGTTTCAGTTACAAGTTTTGACCTCCCGCTCCATTTTGATCTAATATAACACAACCTCTATATTAATGCATGTCAAAGTCCAAATTTAAGTGTGAAGTTACTCCCCAGTCCTCTCCCTTTACCTGGCACATTGTCCTGTTGTTGTCCTCGTCCGTATCGACCCAAAGGCCTCTCTGCCTTGATTGTGATGTTGTAGAAACTTTGACAGAAACACAGTCTCGTCTTCTTCTGTAGTGAGTCACTCCGCACCCCAAGTCTGTTGCTGTTGGGCACAAGGCTCAAGGTTCAATTTCAAGTTGTACTGTTCTGTCTCACTGTTGATTGGAAATGTGTTCCAAACTTAACAAGGAGGTCAGGCCTTCCGCCTTTTTCCCAGCAAAATGTCCATTATGCCATGAATCTGGTTCTGGAACTCAGAAGGTGCCAAAGGGAAAGGTTGCAGGAGGTTTCACTTCACGTTTGTTCCCAATTCATGTCCATGCATTGAGCTAAAGGTCCGCCACACAGTCCTTACAGGAGGAAGGAGAAGACAAAACATTGCATCAGTTTACCTATTCTCCTGGTCCCTAATATAAAGGCTACTGCAATACTTAAAATACCACTCAACCAATAATGAAATGGTGGGACTTAATGTCAGAAATAAATACCTGAGTTGTGTAAAATTATCACGATTTACAATTTTTTCAAACAATGATACATTTAGAAAAAATAGAAAATGTGAACAAACAAAAACGTGTTTTGTAGTGTCATTAGCTAAGATTTTTAAAACATCTCTCTATATTGTTTATGGATAAATTATGGTAATGTTGCCAAAGTGGATGAATTAGTATAACCATGGTCAAATTTATACATGGCTATTTTTGTTTCTCTAATGGCAGATCTTTTGGTGCTATATGGGTAGTGTTTTACAAAGCGCTATTCCACAGAAAAATAAACTGGCCGAAATACAAAATACCAACATTTTCCAAAAGAATAATAATAATGAACAAATAGCAAATAAACAAATGTAGTAGGGTTTCGCCGGGGAATTAATAAGATCCCAATTAAAAATACAAACAAAAAAAATTAAAAAATTAAAAATAAGAAATGAAAGTCCAACTCCCCTCTGCTCTCTGATCTCTCCATGTCCTGACGACTGGCTCCTGGCTGGGGCAGTGGAGGATGTTGGAGTCTCTGCTGTGTTGCGTGGTCCTTTCCATTCCTCCAACATTCCTAGTTGTTAAATATGAAAACTGCAGTGCTTTAAAGCCTTATTGATGTTATGGCTTCCCTCCTGTGATGTTTGTCAGCCATTCTGGTGTCCCACATTTGATGTGTGTGTTCACTACTGTCTGTGCTGTACCTCTCTATGACCCCAAAGTCCCAAAGTCAAGTGTCCCTGTTCCTTTGAGTCAGTCCAGATGGTTACCTCTCCTTGATAGAGTTCAGCTCCTGGCTGATGTCAATGGTTCAGCCTTGGACACTCTGTTGAATGTGGCATAGTCTGTCACCCACCTATCCTTGGCTGTGGTGAATCTGGAACCATCAGTGTCCAATACTCTTACTCTGAACCCAAGGCAGTCTCTCATAGGTCTGGGCTTGGTTTGGCCCTGGAATGATCTGGACCACAGATGTGAGGTACCCCTTCATTGGTCAAGGTGTATCAGTGATTCAGGACTCCTACATTGTGAGAAACAAAGATGGAATCTCGCACAACACAAAGTTAGAATCCCAACTACAGCAGAAAGTTGTGTATTAGCTAACTCCATTAAACCACAATCTTGTTTCAGTTGTTTCTTAAATCAAACATATGTCTTCCTCTCCCCCTTTTTTCTTTTTTTTTTACTTTGAGAGGAAAACAAAAAATAAAAAAATTGAAATTGAAATTTAAGTATCCCTTTGTTCATTTAACTGTGGATGTGTAATGTGAAATGTTATCAATGCAAAATAGGCTAACTCCATTAAAACAAATTAAAATCATGATTCAAACATGTGACTTCTATAAGATAGGCTCCTAACCAAATAGACAACAACACTTTCTGAACCAGACTGGGTCATTTAGGAACAAAATAAAAGACAAAACAACAGTCTCCTGACTAGCTCGCCAATTAAAATATTAGAAACTGCTAAACGAGTCACCTTATCATGCTTTATACATTATCCTATCAACCAAACAGATACCACAAATTCCTCACAAGTGCTTCAGTTTATCATAGACCTGTAACTCCTACTCCACCTCATTCTTCTATATTTTAGTTAACAAAGTTCTTCTCCCCCATTTTTCACCCTATCAAACTGTCATGTGGACACCCCTCTCTCGACACTGAGGGGAGAAATACATTGTTACTACAACTCCAAGATCTAAGTATGTTTTATGTCATGTCCCCAAATAATCAAACCTAAAAGCATTTGTGAGGACGTTGGGTTTAACATTGGGTCTGCATGTCTAGATTTGTAAACACATACAGAAAACCCTTCCTAATTGGTTTAAACCT
>JACXGI010013972.1:0-19834 GCA_016801175.1 Esox masquinongy | reverse complement strand
TAGTGTTCTGTCTGCGGTGTGTAGTGTTCAGTCTGCAGTGTTCAGTCTATAGCCAGTCTATAGCCTGCTGAACGACAACACACCGGTTCCGTTTGTCTCATTAAAATCTGGGCGTTTAGCTTAGCAGCCAATCATCCGTGCTAGTTAACTAACAGGTTGGGGAAAAACCAGGACAAACCTAGTATTAAAGCAATTCTTTCTCTGACCCTCTCTGACACACACACACACACACATACACACACACACACACACACACACACAGTATACATGTTGACTCCTCATTGTAATGGTTCAGACTAACAGAGGGTAAACTGTGAGCTATAACAATGAGGTTTGTCTGCCCTTAAGCTCCCTGTGATTTATTGAGAAAAAACACATTTCGGCACGATTAAGTTTCCCAACGTACCATATATTAATGTATGACACACTGTTAAGTCGAAGCCTTCCTTTTGCTCTCGTTCCTTAGATACATTCACACGTGTGTCTCCAGTAACCTCTATGTTATCCTGTCCTCCATCTTTGTTCAAGGGAATCCTCTGCACCACTCTGCCCTGGCTGCAATTCATCACACCCCTCTGTCCCCTCTGGGGGTTGCATCATACTTTCAAAAAAGAGAAAGGAGAAGAAAAGAAAACACTGAGATTTTATGGACATCCAGGGTGATTAAAATCAAATATGCAGGGTCCTGTGGCCCGTGGACACCCTGGTAACCTCTCCTCGTAACCTCCAAGTGGTGGCTCTAAAGTAGGCTGTAAACTCTGCAATGTCCCACCTCTGCATTCCAATCCCCAACTAATAACACGCACACAAACACACCTGAAGACATCGGTCTTGGCCAAAGGCCGGCCGGGCGCCAGAGACGAGAATAGACATTAATACAATTATTTTCCAAATTGTCGCCTTAAATTACATGTTGATATGCAACTGTCGTGTTCCTGGCTTAAAAGGGCTGTGCAGGACTGCCTCTGCACTGGGATCTGGTGTCACAGAACAAATCCCATGGTCTAAAAACATGGCTGTGCACGTCCCTTTGGGAGTATTCATGAAGGGATCTGCTTTCATTACACTTTTAAATTGAAGGATACTGATGTCTCGCTGGAGAAAAGGTTTTGATCTCGTTTATTCCTCCCTCGCCCTCTGTCGCGTCGGAGATCCAATCAGCATATTGGACCTCCTCTTGAAAATGCAATACTTTTAGCATCTTTTTAACCGCAACTTTCACCGTTATAAAATATGTTTAAGCACACGCAATACATTTGTGAAAGTAAAATGACATTTTAGAACTTCCTTACAATGCCGCAGTAAAACATAGTAAAGCACAAAGCATCCAATTTCCACTGGCCACTCTGGCTGTACAGAGGATAAAAGTTTGTGTTGGCAATCAAGGTAAAAGTCTATTAAAGAACGAGGGATGAAGAGTGTTCTGTGACAGAGGAAAGCAGAGATGATGGAGGGACCGTAAGGAGAGCAGATAAATCAGTGTTGGGGGTGGCGGTGGTTCCCCCCCGCTCCTCTCTTTTATTACTTTAATTGAAGTCGTTTAATAATTTGCAAACTATTTTGCCCTCAGCGTGTGCTAGCCATAAATCCCAAACTCGGTACACACGCTTAAGCTACACTTAACATTCCACCATGCCACTTAATCTTTCATCTTCTCTCTCTCTCTCTCTCTCTTTCTCTCTCTCTCTCTCTCCCTCCCTTAGCCTCCTTTCTCTCTCACCGCCGGTCGTCGTCTGTCTGTCTCTCCACTCTCTTTTATCTGTCAAAACCCCTTTTAATCTGTCTATTTCCTTTCTCTGTGTCTGCTCCCTCTGTTTTTCTCTAATTATCTAGTCTAGTCATTCTTTTCCTCTTTTGTGTGCTCCTCCTCTGTGTTGTGTTCACTTTTTCCCTCCTCCCTGTCTGCTTATTATTATATTGAGAAGTAACACGGGACATGTTTTTCTTTTCTTTTTTCAACCTGGATACAAAATCCAGTGTAATTAATTTGGTTGTCGGAATATAAATAGTTCAAAAAATGCATGTGTGATTCTGTGTGTGTGTGTGTGTGTGTGTGTGTGCATCTGTCCACCTATGCATGTGCGTGTGCGTGTGTGTGTGTATCCGTCCACCTATGCATGTGCGTGTGTGTGTGTGTGCGTCTCGTTCTAGGTAATGACACGTGCTCTCTTTCTCGGCTCTCCTGTCCTTCGTCTGTGGTTGTCCGCAGTTGTCCGCGTGCCCCCTCCCCCGGCCACACCCCCGCCCCACATGTGAAGAGTGCGGCGCGTGTGTGGCGGAGGCGCGGTGTTAGGTAGGAGTGGAGTCGGTGGTATGGGGCCACGCCCGGTGGGCATGGGGAATGTTAGCTCCATTAGAGGAGACAGCGGGATCCGGGCCCCGACGCACGCCGGCTGTGAAGGAATGCCGGCTTTTGATCAGACGCCTCTGTTCTGCCTTGGCGACCTCGGTCTGCCATTGAGCCCTTTAGTTGTTTCCAGGGGTGGAGTTTGAGCTGAGGGAACCCTGTGGAGTCCACACCAGCGGAACGCCTGGACCTCTCCCCACACCCACGAGCCTTCAGTAGTTTAGGAGTAATTTACTACATGTGGTTAATCCACACAGGTTTACTACAATGCGACCGCATGCTCGTACTTGTCGCCTTCAACCGGTAATGTAGCCTCCAGGTACATTACCGTGTCCAGGCCATTTTGAATAGCCTTCTCTAGGTTACTTTCTATACGCTATTGATGGCTGCCAGCAAGTCACGGCAATCCTCCACAGTAAGGCCGTGATGTCATCATCTCCCAGTTACATCCCGGCCTCTACCAACAAGGCCATTGTTTACCTATTAGCATTGTTAGCCATAGTATGCTCACCTGCTAACCGTAGTGCTAATGTTGCTACACTACTGGTCAATAGCCTACGGCCTATTAGCTCTTGGCCTACTAGATAAGCATGCTAGTCTCTACTGTGTTGTATACTGTAAGGCATTAATATTTAATTTCATAACTATAAGTAATGTAAGTTAATATGTAAGTAATGAACAAAGTCAATAATAATGTATCTGACTCCATGGATTAAGAAATGCATTAGCACATGTGAGCAAACAGCATAAATCAATGAGCGGACATCTTGAATGGGTTTGAGAATTAAATTCTACAGGCAAATAGATTTACATCACATTGTTAAATCATTGATTACATACTACTGCATATTAGAAGATAGTGCTAGAGAGTGTGCCTCACCACAGCAAGAAGGAACTAGAAAAGAGCAGGAACATTTCTTCTAAGATCCATTTATACCCAACTGAGTTGTTTGGATTCAAGATTTAAGTTGTTCACCAATAGAATTTCTGTGCATGCGCCAATCAGACGCCAGAACCACAGGATGTAAACCTCTGCTCCAATCAGACACCAGAACCACAGGATGTAAACCTCTGCTCCAATCAGACGCCAGAACCACAGGATGTAAACCTCTGTTGAGGTGACAGGATTGGAATTTGAGAGAAACACAACAATCCCATGAGATCAACAAAGCAATCAGTGCATACAGTTGAAAAGTGCCATGATAATTCGAAAATGTGTCTGGATTTCCAAAACATCCGAAACTAAGAAAATAGCCATCATAGCACACACATCTGTACATGAAGACTGATGTATGTGTGGTAAATATGCATAGAAACACTATTCTGTGGGCACGCCTTCTGTAGAACCTCAAAGAAAACAGGGTAATGTACTGGTCAAGTGCATTGGGCTAGTACACAGAAGGTTGCTGGTTCCAATCCCCATGTCGACAAGGTGAAAAACCCTGTCATTCTGTCCCGGAGCAACACAGTTAAGGCTAATTACTGCCAGGTTGTCGCTGTTAATGACAAAGTGTTCTCAGCCCACTAGCATGGTATAAAAATATATAATAATGAACACTTTCACTAATGTTACCTATTAAATTGCACGACCACTGCGTTGTAAAGGGAGAGGATAATGAACATCTCATTGCCAAATAATCAACAGTCTGGTTTGCAAAATGTTCTGAATGTACCATTTTCTTCGGTAAGAATACAGGTGGTATAGCCCTGCAATGGTTACAAAGCTTGGTGGTCTTACACACCAGAGTGGGGTGGACACACCCACAGCAAGAAGTAGGACTGGCGTGGTCTGGTCTAACATGTGGAAATCCCTCATTAATATCATGCTTATTATCACATGCTTGGTGTTCTGCTTCCAACTTCTCTATTTTGGGCTCTGAGATCATTTGCGGTATGCGTTGCCTGTTAATTGTGTCGCAGTACATTTTTGACAAAGAGAAGCAAAGCAGGCTATAGAATTGTCAGTGCTTGTTGAGGCAAAAGGTAGACCATTTTACCCTCTCTTTCAGTTTGTGAGATAGCTTATTGACTTACGTACATGAATTGCCATGATTCATAAAACGTGGTTGCTTGCATGCCCTATGTCATGTATATGATGGTTTCCAATCTGGGATTAACTGTAAAATCAACTAGGGCTTTCACCATCTACTGTGAATCTGGGTTTAGTCCTTTAGTGCAATCATTTTCCATATACTGTGTGTGTATACCTAATATGTGACCTGTATAAGACTTTGCAAAGTAAAGAAACAAATTCTATTAAAAAGTAATCTGCCTCCAAGGATTAAGGAATTAATCAGAATATGAGAGCGTGCAGAATACGACAACAAGTTGGTGTCAAAAAAATGGGTCTAAGAATGGAATCGTGCAGTCAAATAGATTCACTTCACTTTGTAATATGAATGATTACATTATACAAGGCACACGGCTTAAATTACAAGATAGTACTGACGTTAACAGAGCGTTATTCTAGGCATGATCAGAGAGGGAGAGACTGAGTGTCTCACCGCAGAAGGCAGCAACCAGGAAAGACCAAGGGCATTTGAACTAAAATTATTTTATACCCAACTCAGTTGTTTGTATTTATATACCCAACTCAGTTGATTCCTATGCTTTTTACTCTCTAAATAAAATGCAGTCCATACATATTTGGACAGTGACACAAGTTCTGTTATTTTGGCTCTGTACTCCAGTACTTTGTAGTTGTAATTATACATTTACAAGGGGTTTAATGTTGAGTAGTGTGGCGCTAGGCTAGGTTCTTCACTAGCCCATATTGTTTGTGTGTTGGTTGTTTGCTATGCTCTGCTATTAGCCCAGTGCTGTTAGCCACTGCCTGGCTACCACCTATATTTTTATCTCTGTTCTTTTCATACAGCATTCATGGAATGGCTAGCCTGGCCCTGCTCTTTGTTTGCTACTATTGATGCCAGCCTGTGTTGCTATACATGCTACTGCTTAGCTCATTTACATCGCATATCCTTCCCCCCTTTCTCTTTCTCTCTCAGTTCTCCCCTCTCTCTTTCTCTCTCCTGCAGTTCTGTTCCCTCTTTCTTCTTGGGTTTTTCCTTCTCTCTCTCCTGAAGTTCTTTTCTCTCTCTCCTTCTCCTTCAGTTACTCTCTCTATCTCCTTCTGTTATTCTTTCTTTCTCATTCTGATCTGACCTCTCTTCTTTCCTCCGTGTGTGTAATTGTAATTCTTCATTAAAAATGGCAAAAATGTTCATGATATCGTATCCCTGTCTCCATTTACACCCTTTGACCGGGAGGCAGATACATTTGAACCTACACATCAAACCGCCGCTGGTTTCTAAACCACCACCAATTGGCGGCGCTGTTTTGCAGTATCACTGTGGAGCTCAGCTGTACGGCTTAATCCTCTGCGCGCTGCCTAATGGCCAATCAGTAGGAGACAGGAAATTACATGTACACACAGGCCCCAATTATGATCCATGTCTGTGTGTTTGAGTTACAAAGAGAGAGTAAGAGTGATAGTGTGTGTGTGTGCACGTGAGTGTGTGTGTGCACTTGAGGGAGTGTGTGTCAGCCTATTTATTCCCATCTTTTCTTAGAGACTACATGAAGCCACCAGAGACAAGCACCCTTATCTTTTTGCCACGTGTCATTAGTGCTGTTACTGCCAAAGAAAAGTACGGCGCTCTGTCTTCCCCTTCCCTTTCTCCCTCTCTTTTTCCCTTCTGTTTAGTGATTAGGCCACTACCATTTCTCATTCACATCTCCCGCTCAACCGAGAAGAGTGCCGCTGAGACCGAGCCTCGGTGCAGATCTGCTAACAAGATCCACATTGTCTTTAATAAGGCAGCCTTTTGACGCTAGCCGAGCTGGGAGACAAAGTCACTGCCTAACAATAGGATTCGGTGGAGTCAATCAGACGTGTGTGTCTCTGAGTGTGTAATAGGCATAGCGGGACAAACAAGGGAAAATACAAATTCCTTGATGTGTTTTGTCCGGAGGTTAAGCTGTTGCTCCTTCTCTCCGTGGAAGTGCGTGGCCCAGGCCTGCTGAAATATTCTGTTTCATTCTCTGGACGGTTTCCGGCACTCTGCAGCAGCAGGAGGAAACACTCTCAATCTGGCACCCTATTCTCTGTCAAGTGCACTACTCTGAACAGAGCTCTAATGGCAGTAGTGCTGCATTAGAGTAGGGGGCCATTTGAGCCAAAGCCCCTGGGTCTGCTACTCCTAAATCAATCAATCAATCAGTCAATCAATCAATCAAATTTATTTATAAAGCCCTTTTTACATTAGCAGTTGTCACAAAGTGCTTTTACAAAACACTTGGCCTTAAAACCCCAAGGAGCAAACAACTGTAGTGTTGAATTTCAGTGGCTAGGAAAAACTCCCTAAGAAGACCGAAATTTAGGAAGAAACCTAGAGAGGACCCAGGCTCAGAGAGGTGACCAGTCCTCTTCTGGCTGTGCCGGGTGAACATATTAAGAGTACAAATTGTAATAATTAATAAGTGCACGTGGGCTGAGTCCAGAGTCTATTAGAACTTAGTCCAGGTCGGAAGCACGACCAGATGGACCGGGTCAGGTGGTATGTGGTGGATGACAGCCCGCAGCCACCAGATAGGTCGGACGACAGACACATCCTTTGTGTGAGCGGATGATTCCCACACTGGCGTGGCGCGTTTTGTCCTTTCAAGAGGAACGAGACGCATCTTGCCGTTTCTTCTCGAACACTCGCAGCGGATCGTATCTGCGGCGACTCCTGCAGCAAGTCCAGACAGGGGTGGGAACGCTGAGTGACGAGAGGATGACGGTTTGACATTATCTTGATGTGTTACTGCAGGAAGCAGCAAGAGAGGGAGCTTGCCGCTATGGGCTAGGTCCGCCGGGCTAAGCCTGCAAACAGAACCTTTAGCCTGCACACTGACCTCATAAACCAGGGACCGACTTCCCCCCGGTACCAAAATAGACACTAAAAATAGAGGCTGCGTCTGTCTTCTGGGACCACACCTATCCTCTGTCCTCCTCCCTCTGAGAACCGCCCGCTCTCAAAGTAGAGTCCACTCACTTCGGTCGGAGAAGCGAGAGAGAAAGAGAGAGAAGAAACGGTGTGAGTTGGTGGAAAGGAATGGTATGGGGAGTGAAATATGTGGCAGGAAATGTAAAATAAAAGAAGATTTGTGACTCTGTCACTTCAAGAAGGATAAATGGTGTGAATCAGCACTAGAGTACCGGGGATGTGAGAGTGGAGAGTAGGGTGTCGCTAGGTGTTACTATATGGGGTCGGTCTGACGACGGTTCACTTAGCCCCGGCTGAGGTAAAAGCCCAAGCGGGCACTTGTGGTAAATGTGTGTATAGTGCAGTCATCAGCGGCAAAGGTGTCCAGAAGAACATTAACAAGTCACCCCGGTCTAAGATGGCTTCCATTCCGTCACTGCCCTCACCTCCTCGGTGGAACAGTGCGTTAGAGCCATCTCCTCTGTGAAACAATGCAATACAGCCACCTCCTTTTCACTGTCCATCTGACACCTTGGTCTAAGTATCGCCCACTTCATTATTTTTTCAAACCGAAATGAACGGGAGTGTCAGATACTGGGACAGTAATGCGTTGAAGAAATATCTCACTTCCACAGTGCTAAAGTATTAATCCTCCCAAAAGGTGGAGTAAAGTAACGCCTCTCTTATCCCTCCATCTATACCACTTCTCTGAATTTCTTTGTCCCGTCCGTCTTTTCACACCATATATTTTACATAAAGTCTTCCATTAAGAGGTTCCAGCCCTTCCTCCATCCCTCTCTCAATCTTTTCTTAACCCTCTCATTTCCTGCCCTCCCTCCTCCTTCCCTGTCACCGTCCCCCCCAAGGAGACTATCATTACAAGGCCCCTGACGTCGTTTGTGGAGCGCTGAGCGATGCAGTGTGTCGGCGGGGGGGGGTTGGGTGAAATAGGTGGCCAGGCCTGTGTGGACTGTAATCTGCCTGTCATGGCCGCCTCTTCTTGTTCACGGGGAGCCCCGTTACAGACGTCTTCAGCTCACCCTGACCCGGGACCGGGAGGGAAGCCTGCTCACTCACTTAAATTACACTGAACATGGGTTTCAGCGCGGAGCCATGGGTTTCAGCGCGGTGTCGTGGGTTTCAGCGCGGTGTCGTGGGTTTCAGCGCGGTGTCGTGGGTTACTGACGCACCCACAACAGCGCGGAGGGGGAGCGGGGAGGGGGAAAGATAGAAATAGAAAGACAGAAATGCCTGCATGCACACCTGCCCTTATCTCTACAATCTATGTTATCCTTTCTACATTCTATTGTGCGTTCTATTTTATGTTATTCTCGCTGCAGTTACATCTCCGCTTCGGCCTCCCAGTCGTCCAACTACCGAGTCAGCCAGCCAGCCAGTCAGTTAATCAGTCATTCAGCCATTCAGTTAACCAGTCAGCCAGTCATTCAGTCAGTTAGCCAGTGAGGGAGGGTGTTGAGGCGGTTTGTTCATTGCAGACAGTTTGTGTCAACAGAGCATTAAGGACAAGGACTGTATTTTCCTCTATCCACTGGGGAGGTCCCAGAATTCAGCCAACATCGGTGTATAAATGGAGATAGAGGTTTTCTCTACTGTAGTATACCTAACTCTACTGTAGTATACCCAACTCTACTGTAGTATACCCAACTTTAATGTACTCTACTGTACTTTAACTCCTGTACACTACTGTACTTTCCTGTACTCTAACCAACTCTAATATTCTCTACTCTATGTTTCTTCTCTGCATGGGGAAACTGACTCAGGCCTTGTGTGGGATGGATGTTTAAAATCCAGATTGCGTCTGACTCAGACTGTCTTCAGAGTAAATATTTTAGTCTGGAGAGGCTATCCCCCTCCTCCCCCTATCCAGTCACTTCCACCCAGCGTTTCCACAGCAGCTGAGGGTCATGGGGTTGCAGGAAAGAGAAGGTTCCCAGGCATGGAGCCATAACATAACGGGTTAGCTGTGACCGCTGGATCAGGCACTCTGATGTGAACGCCCACTCTTTTAAGTTATCTATCTGGCCATCAGTTATCGGACGGGTTTAGGAAAGGACCTGCACACTTGAAAGGGCACTTGTCTTGACGGCTGATAAAAATGTGTTGAGGAAACATGTTGTTGAAACAAATGTGATGTGATGCTGTCACAATGAACACTCCATATCTACTGTACACATGTAATCCTGTCCAACGGGAGACGATCAGACTGAGTAGACAGCCTTCGAAAACCGGTCCTGCTCACAGTGTTGACCACCTCTTTGATATAACTAACAACAAAGAGCAGACGTCTCAGGGCCACATGCAAGCCTCATGACACATCAGCTCCTTCATTATCTTTTTTGGAGAGACTACATAAACATCCACGCTACCCAAAATCTGTTGTCAGCCGCCGGTTTGCGCTGAGATGGCAGGCAGCAATCAGTTCCTCGGACAAATCCTATATTCAAAGGTGTTAGGTTCTTTGAAACTTTGGAAGGCGAGGGAGGATTTGGCCCATAAACTTGCTGGTAATTTTTAAAGAGAGAGTGTGGAGCTCTTTGTTCCAGTTCCGATCCATCTCTTAACACATTTGGAGCGTCAGAGCCAGAACTTTAACTTGTTCACTCTAAAATGTCGCACACACACACACACACCCACGTGTCTTTTATTTTTATTTTTACTAATCCCAATTAATAATCCTAATTCAATTGCAACCGACCAAAGGTAAACTGAAGCCTGAATCTAACCACTAACCTTACTTCTAAACCCACTGAAGTCCACATTGACGTAGTAAACCTGCACACGCATGTGAACACACATGCAACCCGTAGGATCTCGGGTCCTCCTAATGAATACCACTGGCTGGCCTTTTTAGAAGCCTCATTTAGGTAATCAGGATACAACATTTTGTAGCCACATGCTAGAACAGACTTCTCCGTGATCGACATTCAGGGAGATCCTCCGCTAGGCCTGCGTGATTGCCAGACCGATGTAATGTATTCTTGAAACCTGTAGTGCAGGTTGTGGCGAGCTCTTGAGATGCACAGTGGAAATACAACAGAACTAATCAGAGAGAGAGAGCCGCGGGCAGACGATAGGACATCTCTAACCTGTGATTACTTTAATTAGACAACGTAATTATTCCCCGAGGAGTTAAACACAGCGGACGGCGAGCAAAGCCAATCCTTCCCTCTGGGACAGCGTACTCATCCTTGTGGTTGTCTGCACCGCCAAGATAATGTTAGATACATACTCAAACACACAAAACATAAACACACACACAAACACGCACACATATTTATGTTACCATACCTGTAAGGTCTCTTTTGGGATCACAACTAATTTTTTTTTAACAAATATTTCTAAAATACATTTCTAACACATTTCCATAACCCTAACCTTAACCACTAAAACCTGATTTTAACCCTAATCTTAACCATATATAAGTGAGGACCAGCAGAATGTCCTCACTAGTCATGATTTACCCTGGGTTACTGTAGTAGTGAGGACATTTGGAATGCACAAGTAAAGGCGTACACACGCTAACACACACACACAAAACCACACACACTCAAACACACACAAACACACACTGAAACAACAAGGATAGAGCGCTTCGGTCTCAGTGAACTGGTACAGGGCAGGCGTGAGAGATCGGGGGTCAAAGTTCCTCTATACACTTCAAAGACAATCCCAGCATGTAACCTGAACTGTTTAAAATGTGGGTATAGACAATCAAACATCACTTTCCCTCAGAGACTAAATATACAGTACTCTGGTGCCACGGTCGGCTCATCATGACCGGCACAATAAATATTCAGCCTTAATGTAAACAAACAACAACACAGTGTGGGTGGACGTCGCAGAAACCGGAGGTAAGGAATGCAAGCTTATGTGTGTGTGTTTGTGTGTGTGTGTGTGTGTTGACTGAATCACGTTTCAGTTGGAATAAATATTGTGCTCAACCATGTATGTATGTGTTGCCTCGGGGACAGGCCGGGAGAACATGTGACCTACCTCTGTGCATTCTGGGTAGTCAAGTATCACGTGACAGGGCAAATCTGTTATCCATAACTGATGCACAAACATGCAAGTGAGTGCAGACGCACACACACACACACACACACACACACACACACAGGTGTGCGTGCATGCTGTGGGTGAATAGACCAGATAACATCAGTAATTCATTTTGTTTAAGTGCACTTTTCTTAAATGACTGATTACCATGCAGTAGTTTGTTGATTGAAAATGATTACTGTTTAAGGAGATGTTGTGTAATTGCAGCCACTAGTTATGAAAAAAAAGTGGTCACAAGCCAAAATAGTTTACCCTTTTTCGTGTACATCATTGTTATGTTCTGCCAAACTCACCTTTTGGTGTAACTAGGTATAGCTATTTGTTTACACAATGCAAATTACCTTAGACAGATTCTTAGTAGCAGCCAAAACAACTCAACTTTATAGAAAAGTATCACGGGAACCAGACACCCTCTGTATTTCACACAGTGTTGTATTGGTGGGTATTCTCCATAAAATATGGCCATGCCTTTCAAAGCATGGTGCCAAAGAAAATTCTTTAACAGCATGGCCATATTTATGAGGAATGCATCTCATGATGACATCTTGAAGCAAATTGTCATTACAATTAAATGTAATTTCAAATGACTTGTGTACTGACATATTTTGGGGTCATAAGAGAAACTGGAGTACAAATCATGCTTGGCAAGTAGCTTGCAGTAGCCTCTTAATGGGTTAGTAAACTCAGCAGTATCTCTTTGACAAATGTGTCTTCAAGCGAAGAAATATTATGATCCCATTGCTATTAAGACGTTAAGGAATGTTTTTTGTTTCCTTCAGAAGCCCGTTGAGTGGGCTGGAAAATGACCCCAGTAAAGGATGTATGTCAAATATATTGGTCGCTTGAAAGTTACTTGGGGTTGATGAGAGTACATGTCATGTACTGTATGAGAGAGAAGGAGAGAGAAGTACAAATAAAAGAAGGGATATGAGAGAGAGGAGGGAAAAAGAGAAGAGAGGATACAAAACAGAGAGAGAGGAAAAGAAGGAAAAAAGAGAAAATAGCATATGAGAGAAAGAGAGAGAGAAAAGGGAGGTTTGAGAGGAACTGCAAACAGAGGTCACTTTCTCGTTTCATAAATTGATCCACTCAGCAGTTTAACCCTGTCCCATCATGACAGTATGACTCACTTCCATTCACACACACACGCACACACACACACACATGCACGCACGCATGCACACACACACACACACATTCCTGAACCTCTGTCTGTGTCAAACAAACGGCAACATTTTTTCTGACCCCGTTCTCAGCCAGCCGTCCACCCAGTCCAATAACAGCTATTCAGGAAGGGCCCTGACCAATCCAATCGCAATGATCACTGTCCTCCAACCAATCAGAACCTAACCAGCAGTGCAAGCGTACCTTGAACCAGAAACCCATTCGGGAACAATATTAGAGGAAAAACAAAAAGAACAACACCAGAATTGTTCCCTACTGCAGTGTTTCCCAATCCTGGTCCTCGGGACCCAAAGGGGTGCACATTTTTGTTTTGCCCTAGCACTCACACACCTGTTTCCAATTAAAGACTTGTTGAGAGGGTAATTATGTCAATCAAGTGTGTAAGTGGTAGGGTAACATTTGAAACAGGTGTGTGAGTGCTTGGGCAAAAACAAAAACGTGCACCCCTTTGGGTCCTGAGGGCCAGGATTGGGAAACACTGCCCTGCTGTATGTATTAATATCTCAAAGTATCTTTAAGAAGTTCTTCAGCGTCCTTAAGAACCATAGTATAGCTCCTCATATGAAGTGTGTCTCAAAGTAACAGACAGAATGAGAGAGTTGCTAAAGAAAGATGCTGACCAAATGTGAAGTGGACAAAAATATTTTTTCTCAGCTTTCTCTCTCTTCATACATCACCCTAATCACAGCTCCCAGATTTGACAAACAACGGTTATTTCTGCCAATAAGAGGCCAGGGTGGGCGGGAATATAGATCAAGGCTCCAAGAAGCTTTCAGCTCAGTGGTCACCCGTCTCTCTCTGTCGCTCTCTGTCTGTATCATTTTATAGCAAACTCTCAATTTTTCAGTTCAATTCAAATGGCCTTATTGGCATTTACTACATGTGTGTTACTACATATGTGTTACTCCATTCATTGCCAAAGCAAACATTAATATAAATTAAAATTCAAATGATAGGCAAAACAAACAAAAAAAACAGAACAGTGAACAACATTCACAGTTACAAGTAAGTTGTGGTAAGGACACAGGTACAGGTATTCATTTCATTATTCTGATTCTTCAACTGGTTGGCCCTTTGGGTGTGGCAGAAAGCTACATATTTTGTGGCTAATATGGAATAACTGTGTTTTTCTCCTAAAATAAGTTGTATTTTTTCAATCCCTGTTTTTCTTATGTTTTTACATTTTGGGGAAGCAATTCTTGTATATCTGCATAGTTATTGCAGAGCAAGAGGAAATCTTGCTCTGTCTCTACCTCTCTCTCTGGGCAGAGGGAGCACATCCTGTCCTCTCTGGGTGGCCAGATCTGTCTGTGACGACCTGTTTCTGTGGTCAGGTTGTGCTCAGTGTGTATGTACATAGTTCGCTTTTTTAGTTTTCTATCAGTCGCAGTGGTCATATAGTCTGCTACTGTATACTGTCTGTTTAGGGCCAAATAACATTGAACTTTGCGTATATATTTGCGTTTTTTTCCAAATAGGTGATATAATTTTCGTTATGTTTTGTCTCTCTCTGTCTCTGTTCCATAGCATACCCTATCTCTATATGTCAGACTCTGTTCCATAGCAAACCCTATCTCTATATGTCAGTCACTGTTCCATAGCGTACCCTATCTCTATATGTCAGTCACTGTTCCATAGCATACCCTATCTCTATATGTCAGTCACTGTTCCATAGCATACCCTATCTCTATATGTCAGTCACTGTTCCATAGCATACCCTATCTCTATATGTCAGTCTCTGTTCCATAGCATACCCTATCTCTATATGTCAGTCTCTGTTCCATAGCGTACCCTATCTCTATATGTCAGACTCTGTTCCATAGCATACCCTATCTCTATATATCAGTCTCTGTTCCATAGCGTACCCTATCTCTATATGTCAGACTCTGTTCCATAGCATACCCTATCTCTATATGTCAGTCTCTGTTCCATAGCTTACCCTATCTCTATAAGTCAGTCTCTGTACCATCCAATAGCTTGTTCTGTCTCTGTATGTCTCCTTGTGTCTCTCTCAGTATGTCTCTTCCATAACCCTAGCACTCTCTTTGTCTTTCTGCCTCTCTCTCTCTCTTCGTCTCTCTCTGCCTCTATCTCTGACTCTCTGTCTCGCTCTCTCTTCCGCTCGTTCTGCCTCTATCTCTGCCTCTCTCTCTACTCGTCTCTCTCTGCCTCTATCTCTGACTCTGTCTCTGCCTCTCTCTCCGTCTCTGCCTCTATCTCTGACTGTCTCGCTGCCTCTCTCTCTTCATCTCGCTCTGCCTTTCTCTCTGCCCTCAGGTCATTTGTCCGTTTCACATCCATTTGTTCTGGTTGCTGCACAATGACCTGTTACTAAAAAGCTGGATATATATTTTTTTAAACTGTTAGGTCTGATAGTTATATCTACAGGCTGCAGGATATTGTGTGGTAAACAACATGCTGTTTATGTTATTAGTCTGTCTTTTCTGGGACAAAGAAAGATAACATGCACCTGTTCCTGGATTGACAAGTTAAATACTATAGCCAATACCTGGTAATACCTTATCACTGAGCGTCATTATCTCTCCATACTGCACCTTTTTCGTGTAACAACACAGTTGCCTTGATTTGCCCACCTCCTTCATCATCTGTGCCCCAAAGAACAAAAATAAATCCCTTTCAAGTCCAATATAATCCTCTGACTCAGAGTATTGATCATCAATAATACACTTGAAGGGAGACTGAGGAGAGGCCAAACACAGAGGCAATCTGTATGTGTTTCCCAGTGCCAAGGAGGACTGTCAATTTACAAGGCCTGACTTGGCTACAGTCACTGGGAAAGGGCAAAGAGACATTGCAAAAAAAATATATATATACAAAAGAAACGAAAAGAACTCACCTACTGTTGAATGTGTCTCGCTCTGGGAGAAAAAAAAAGAAAAAAGGTTGACATAAACCAAGATAGAGGGAGAGAGAGTGAAAGAGAGTGAAAGTCAGAGAGAGAGAATGAGAGTGAGAGGAAATAGCAGGGCTAGACCATTCTCATTCCTCTTGTGATTACTTCAGCTTTTGTTGTTGGTCTACTCGGTCAGTGAATGCATTATCAAGCGGCATCATCATCCAACCACCCCTCCCACCCCAAAAAAGTGTAGGATTTATGTAAACAAAAGAACAACATCTTAAACCCTCACCTTGCTAGGAGAGAAAAACAAACGTGAACTCAAGCACATAATTTACTCCGACAACCACAATGGAGATGAAGTTACGGAACAATGAGGGCTTGATTGGATTGTTTTTTTTTCACTTCCAACCCCTACCCCAACACACGCACACACGCACGCACGCACTCCACTCCATGTCATTCCACCGTCGCCAGGTTTCCTATGTTGGGCACAAGTACATGTTGTTTTCAGTGAGCACAGCGACACAGACAGCAGTGTTGGAGAAGAGAAAAAAAAATCTAACCTAGCATCCATCCACCTTACTGGATGGCAGACAATGCAAAACCCAATAACGTTCCGACTGGGTTTTGGCAACGTCGGTGCGTTTCACAAAACACATTGTGAGAACAATCTGGAAGATCCAGGCCCCAAGCCAAAGGTAAGAGATGGTAACAGACATGTCTGTCTGCCGCTAAACTGTTTTCCCTCACCAGCTGCAGAAAGTAAAAACTTGAACGGTAACTGAAGTGCTTATTACGGACAGCCATAATGATATGCTGGAGCAGCGGAGTGCATTGCAGGAGAAACCTCCTTGTAGTTATTCTGGAGATGCTGGTGTTTCGTACAACCAGCCGGTATGTTTCTGTAGGGTTGTCTCTGTTGCATGGTATCCAGTCCATCTGTCTGAGAGGTCCATGTCAGTTTACACGGCTCCCAATCCACAAATTGCACCGTCTCGTGTGAACACCGTTCTATGATAAGGAATTGGAGTGTCAAAAGATCTAATTGAAGTGTCATGAAAATTGTGGGAGAAACTGGCTAAATTTGGAGAGTTTGGCTAGCTGTCTGTGTCTAGTGGCTAGTGTGCTGAAGCTGGCCGACAGTACGGCATCTCTTAGCAACAGTCAGCCACTCTCCTGCCAAAGTCTTTCTCCAGGGAACGTGGGGCATCTCTCTCCCCCTCTCAATCAGTCTCTCTATCAGACTCCTTTAGTCTCTCAGTTTCTCACCCTTTCTCTGTCACTCTCTTGCTCACATTCTCACTCAATCACTCACTCTTAGTCTTTCTCACTCCCTGTCACACTCTCAGTCTCTCACCCGTTCTCACTGTCTTATTCACCCTCTCTTGCGCTCTCTGTCACATTTTCTCACTGTCACACGCCCTCACTCTCACACTGTCTCACACGCTCTTTCTCTCCAATTTTGCCACTCAATATTTTAAATCTTTCTCCCACTACCTGTCTGCCCGGTTCATTCCTGAATATTGTACCTGTCAGGCACATTGTGTTGGCTTGCAAAGTGATGTATACTTGTTGAATCCAGCCAGAGTTAACTTACTGTATGATACTAAAACATAAACACATGCAGTAGATTATGCTAGGAACATGAATTTGAGACAGTACATGTTTGCATCACATTTATGTTAGCTTACAAGGTGGTTGGCGTACAAAAAGCGACAAAGAGCATATTTGACTACATCAATTGTCCGGAGCACGATTTCATTTTAATAATGTTAAGATAATATGTTAATTACATTTTTGATTCACTCTAGCAATGAGAAACTCTCGCTACGTCGTAAGGCGTTACACATGCATGCTCTGTGTTTAGGCCAGACAACTGAACTGGAAGGCATATAAATTTACAGACAATGTTGTTTATTGGGTAAATAACATGGCACTCCCTATCAAACAAGTGCTGTTTAGATTTTTGGACCAAGAGTGGACTTCTGCCCCCAAGTCCCGTTCATCTGAATCAAACTGTTGTAGTGTAAAAATGAATGAAATTCATGCAGTATGGTTTCACTCTTTCAGAGAATGATACAACAATTGCCTCAAGCTTTGTCTGATGCAGTTTCGGTTAGAACACTGCTGGTGCAACCCACTGCATTTCCACTTTTGTCCCATGTTCGGATGGAGAGGCAGTGACCTTGCCGAGATCTGAGAGCTTGCTGAAAATCAAGGTGTGTTAGATGTCAGGCAGCCTAAAACCCCTCGTCATCTACTTGCGCCATCGAGTTACTTCAAGTGGAGAGCACTTCCCCCAAACGAGGAGCAGCCTTTCCTCTTGTCAAGGAACAGGAAGAGAGTCCGCATGGATCTGCGTCGCCAGTCAAGATGGTGAACGAGAGCTGTGAACGACAGAGAGAGGTACGGCTGAGGGAAGGAAAGAGCGGGGAGACAGTGCTTCGCTACCGACAGACACGTGGGGACTCTGTCAGTGTTTTCCAGCGTGCACGCCATGTCTAGAAAAACCTAGCCTGCCACAGTGACCTATCGGCCAGCTGCCTTGTCCTGAGGAAGTGTCATCAGACTGTATGGCAGAACAGTTTAAGTTACTAATATCTTGAGATTGTTTTGTTATATGACCTAAGGGCCACTTTAATGTAATTAAGAGCTGTTGTTTAGAGTTGTTCTGGGAACAACTTTTTTTTTACGTTTTGAAGTGAAATGTCAAAATGAATCTTAAGGTTAAAAAAAAAAAAGATTAGAGGGTTTACATTGAAGAAAGGTTGAAAAGGAAATGAACAACAGTGTAGATTGAAAAGACTTAAATAATTGTAGCTATTTATACTAAGGATTTGCCATAGAACAGTTATGAAAGGAATATTCTATTGAGGAACATTCCAATGGGATTATTACTGGTTAATGTACATGTTTAGTTTAGGAACAGAGAATTACTAAGAATATACATCAGGTCTATGTTTTATGACTTGTCTTATCCAGGGAATTTTTTGGAACATTTTAAGTATTGTGTAGTTCATGGGAAGTTCTAGAACTTCTTAACGATTACACTACACAAAACCAAAGGCAAGCTTTCCTTGACCCAATACATTCTTTTCCTGGATTTGACTCGACTGTCTTTTTCTGGATTTTTGTCACTTGGACAAAAACACACCAAACAGTGCACGCCTTGAATGGGTTATAGAGGCGGATACATATTGAATGATTCGTGCGGGCAAAGCAAGTCCTGGCGAAACGGTTTCTGGACTGCAGCTGGACTTACCGTGGGTAACCGTCACGGTAGAGCGAGGACTGGTTTTGCTTCGGCTTGGCCTGTTTTCGGGCCATTCAGTCCCGCTGTACATGCCTACTGCGGGCGAAAGGCTTCTGTGATTCTGCCATTGCGACTCTCGGCCTGCTACCAGTGTGTCTGTGGCAGTGCTGGATCATTTCCATGCAGCTGGATGCATGCTGTTGCCTGAACCGTGTGTCCAAATGTCCCTGTCATGCCCAAGGGCCACATCCTTGTGGAGGGACCCCCGGATATCACTACAGACTATCACCGTGCGTCAACGGGGGTGTAGACCTGTGATCCGAGTTGTACAGCCTCACTGCTTTGTTATATGTATTTGGATTACAGAGAACTTGGCAAGCAAGAACAAAAAAAAAAAAAAAAACTGGAAGTCTGTAGCATGAATGCACACAGTGGCTTTCAAAAGAACGATGAGCTGAGGGGGGTGGAACAGGCGACTCCGGGGCCATTTTGGCTCGGCGGGTAGCTTGTTCAACATTCTACAAGCTGGGGTTCTTCGTTTGTACATAGTTTTTGGTAAATCAATGAATTATATACCATATACCAACAGGTCTAGGGTGGTAGAGCAGGCTCCACTGCAAACTCTGATGCACATATGTTGCTACAACATGGCTTAGAATCCAACCAGCAAAAACTCTCCTCTGACGTTCACCACGTTCCTGTGCAATAAAGCAGAAAATAGCAGAAAAAAAAAAAAATCTTAAGTATACATGCCTTATGAGCTCGGTTCAACTGCAGAACCCCTTCGGAACCCAAAATATCAGCTTGTTCTGTTGTAAACAATGTTTATTCAAGACACTTCATAGCCTCAAAATCTGGTCAAATTATTATTTGGTGTGTCTTGGATGCAGTGGGGAACTGGCAGGGCCAAAGAAGGCAAATAAATATATTATAATGTTGTTGGTTTGGAAAGAAAATGGAAATATAAAATAGAAGTGGGCAGCTCAGTCAGCTGTTGGCTAGGCCTTCAGAATCTGAACTGAAATGGATGCGGAAGAGATGTTCCACATCATTCAACCAAAAAATGTAATCCAAATTTTGCTCACAAATTATGTTTTTCGCTCCACTCCAGCTCCGCTCAACTACAGCTCCTCAGCTCTACTCCA
>JACXGI010013971.1:0-14418 GCA_016801175.1 Esox masquinongy | reverse complement strand
ATGGATGAATGGCACAACAATGGGCCTCAGGATCTCGTCACGGTATCTCTGTGCATTCAAAATGCCATCAATAAAATGCACCTGTGTTCGTTGTCCATAACACACGCCTGCCCATACCATAACCCCACCGCCACCATGGGCCACTCAATTCACAACGTTGACATCAGCAAACCGCTCACCCACACAACGCCATACACGCTGTCTGCCATCTGCCCTGTACAGTGAAAACCGGGGTTCATCCGTGAAGAGAACACCTCTCCAAAGTGCCAGACGCCAACGAATGTGAGCATTTGCCCACTCAAGTCGGTTACGACGACGAACTGCAGTCAGGTCGAGACCCCGATGAGGATGACAAGCATGCAGATGAGCTTCCCTGAGACGGTTCCTGACAGTTTGTGCAGAAATTCTTTGGTTATGCAAACCGATTGTTGCAGCAGCTATCCGGGTGGCTGGTCTCAGACGATCTTGGAGGTGAAGATACTGGATGTGGAGGTCCTGGGCTGGTGTGGTTACACGTGGTCTGCGGTTGTGAGGCCGGTTGGATGTACTGCCAAATTCTCTGAAACGCCTTTGCAGACGTCTTATGGTAGAGAAATGAACATTCAATTCACGGGCAACAGCTCTGGTGGACATTCCTGCAGTCAGCATGCCAATTGCACGCTCCATCAAAACGTGTGACATCTGTGGCATTGTGCTGTGTGATGGAACTGCACATTTTCGAGTGGCCTTTTATTGTGGCCAGCCTAAGGCACACCTGTGCAATACTCATGCTGTCTGATCAGCATCTTGATGTGCCACACCTGTGAGGTGGATGGATTATCTTGGCAAAGGAGAAGTGCTTACTAACACTGATTTAGACAGATTTGTGAACAATATTTGAGAGAAATAGGCCTTTTGTGTACATAGAGAAAGTCTTAGATCTTTGAGTTCAGCTCATGATGAATGGGGGCAAAAACAAAAGTGTTGCGTTTATAATTTTGTTCAGTGTATTTGCCTGCGCAGACTTTCACAGAGTGGTGAACCCCTTCCCATCTTTACTTCTGAAAGACTCATTTATACCCAATCATGTAATTGCCAATGAACCTAATGTTCCACCAGAGACGTATACAACGGAGTTCAACCTACTCAGATTTAACTTGGTGTTATCAAGGCAAGTCAGGGTTGACAAACTCTGATTGCCTAAAGTGGTGTTAAACGGTACTACGACGATGATTTAGCTGTTTGTTAGGTGACTCGATGTTAATTTACTGGAGTTTCTGCGCGTTCACCTAAAAGGGGTGCGTTCTCCAATGCAAGCTGAGTTTTTGCACAATGGCTTGTGCTCTGTCTTCTTTCCCGGAAGAATGCACGTTTATACAGAAAGGATATTAGGAGTTTAAAGAAAGGTTAACGGTTAAATCTAACACCGTGGCGGCCAACAAAGAGGGAGTGAGAGCAGTGTTCTTGTCATATGTTCTCTAATTTGGCTTACGGACTCTTATTTGTATTAAGATTGAGATGTAAGGACACGTAAAATAGTGTATCTAGCCTAAATATGTGAAAAGAATAATGATAATTCAGTTATGGCCTACACATGGGCTACATCTCTGAAATTAGACCCATTACTCACTGTTAATTATTTAAGATCTACTCCATAAAACGCTAGGTTGTAGGGCTACCTGTATGAATTTAATGATCAAATACCTGAACATTAATGCTGTGAAATGACTTCCCATTCACATAGGCCTAAGCCCCCTCATGTTCTCCCAGGGGCGCTCTAATGGGGATATGCGTACGGTCAATCGCACCAATCACCCTCGGGATTGCTGTGGACAAAAATGTGTTCTGTATATAGCCTAGGCCCAGCCTATGCATATTAACAATAGAGCAAGTTTTTTTTGCTAATTACTTGCGATCGCATAAAAAGCATACTTGATCTTAGAACGCTTAATTGGCCTGGGAACACAACAAATGCATCAAGCAGTTTAGTGAGAGCTACCACCTTGCGAACTGCACGGCATAGCCTACAGTATTCTTGCTCATATGTTCAGAATCACCCATGGAATACATGAAATGTCCACTGGCAAAATATCGCAAAGCACAACACACTATTTAACATGAGGGCATTACTCCGGCGAGTAGCATTGGAGACGTATGGCCCTAGAATCCTGTGTTGTGCCGAAAACATCCCCGCTGCCGACCCCCCCCCTCCACCCACCCATTCGCGTGAACGCGCACTCTCTCGATTCTCATTGCTGCGACTTGTTTGCTTGTTGAGAGGACAGTTTAGCCTACATATTTCACCGATCTTCATAGCAAAAAACTTTTATTTAATTGTGTAGCAATCGATGACCACGTTAGGCTGTGTAGCAATCGATGATCAAGGCAGCAATCGATGATCAAGGCAGCAATCGATGACCACGTTAGGCTGCGTTTCATTCGATTTTTTAAGGCAGGTTGATTGCGGTTTCATTCGATTTTTAAGGCATGTTGATTGCGTGGGAAGGCACTGTCTGCAGTTTTCGGTTGGCTATTTGTTTCAAGTGTATTACTATAAACAAATCGTTGGAAAAATCGGTCATATCTCCCATTTTGTATTCAACTAGAGTTTTCTAAAGTGTAAGGATAATAATTCAGCCATCATTGCTCTGAAATGTTTATATAATGTTATAAATTATATTTATAATCTGCTCCTATTGTAACTATAGAGTCAAATTAGGATAAGACCATATTCTTAGCTAATGGAAACGCAGTAATATTTCGTCCGACTTTCCGAGTTGTATAACCGACTTGAGGGGGCGTTCCAGTTGAAACTTCCGACTCGGAACTCGGAAATTCCGACCTCCGAGTACAAATGGAACGCGCCATTACTACCAGCTACGTCTCAGCTAACACGTTACGTAACCACGACCAAACATGATGTTATGGATTGGTAATGTCATGACATTACCTTCTCAAAACGTTGTGGCAACGTTTTTCGAAGGTAATTGCATTAACATATAATTGGTAATCTTCCTTACCTCCTCAGCACGTGGCAGGAGCGTAATTACACGACGTACTGACGAGGTAACTACTTTCGTACCGGTTTGGTAACGATCTTACGTAACTCCAACGTTATCTGAAGGAAATTAATGACCACATAATTGGTAATCTTCCTTACATGGTCAGGATGTAGCAGAAACGTAATTACAGGACGTATTGACAATGTAACAGCTTTCGTACCAGTTTGGTACGAAACTACAACCGGGAAATATTAACTACTATTTTCGTTGCTACAACGTACTTTGCTTACAATGTCATTACTGCCACCACATCGGAAACCACGTATTTCAAAGTTCATCTGAAGATCTTAAGAGTCACAAGTATTACCCAATCACCGCAATTCAGACCAATTCAAATAGTTCTATATAATCTCCCACAATACAGACGGAATGCGTACACAAATTGTAAACTGTGCACGCGCAGATGTGCCACAGCTCGAGCGTCCCTCCATTTCTTGTTCGTTATAGTTTGTACTCCTAAATAGTCGTCAGAAGTTTACAGTATCTCAGCAGACATAACCGGTGGCTATAGCACGTTTATTTTAATCCAGTTTAAGATAATTATGATTTATATTCTGATTTAGTCATGTCTGTGAGTTTTCACCAGTACTCTTCTGCTACTGTGGTTAGCCTACATTAGTAGTTATTGCTATTTAGAAATGTTATAATCATTGATGTTAATCATACTTTCGTTTTCTAATCTAGCAATTTTCCAATTTAGTTATTTTCTAATTTAGTCGTGTAGCCTACATAATAGTACAGTAATATACCTAGCTAACTACTACAGGTAGCGCAAGTTTTCTTTTAAGGTATACCTGGCTAACTAGTTACTGCAGCTAGCAAACGGTACAGTACGACTACGTTAAACAAACATCAGTTTAGTTCGTTAAGCAGACATAATTCTGGAGCACCGTCATCATCTCTGGACAAGGAATCTCAGGTAGGCGTATTTAACTTCTTTACAAAGCAGATAGATAACTGTCATATAGCTAAAATCACTGGTAGTTCCCATCGAATTACAGTACTGTCTAGCAAGCCAACTAACGTTAGCTCAAACGTTAGCAAGCTACAGTACAGTAAGTCAACTACTAACTAGCTTAGTTGGTAACTTTTTTCAAAACCGAGGTGAAATCTGTTTTATATTCGAGATTCAACAGACATTCACATTCGTTCCTCCGTTCAGACTCCCTTCCACATTTAGGGATCGAGGTAACAGAGTAAACCAGGTAATCGCCGAAATGTCTATTGACGAATATATTATCATTATGGACTCTCATCAGCATCAATCTACATGCTAAATACTAAACCACACTTCATATTGTCAAAAATATCTTTATTGATTTATCACTAATCAATACATCAATTGAAGAATGTTAAATTCAGCATTTCTTCAATATCTTTTTCAGTGATTGTCATAGGAACTTCAAACCTGGTATATATTATTCTAAAAATAGCTGGCCTACTTGTTCAAGCTTTGTTTTGGTGGAAAAAGTCATTATGGATTTATTAATAATCAATAAATCAATAGAAACATGTTTATTTCGGTATTTCTAATAATGTTTTCATTGATTGTCATAGGAACTTCAAACCTGGTGTATATTATTCTAAAAATAGCTGGTCGACTTGTTCAAATTTTTGTTTTGGTGGAAGAAGTCATTATGGATTTATTAATAATCAATAAATCAAAAGAAAAACATTCAATTCGTTATTTCTTCAATATCTTTTTTAATATTGGTCATAAGAACTTCAAACCTCGTGTATATCATTCTAAACATAGCTGGCCTACTTGGTCAATCTTTGTTTGGGTGGAAAAACTCTTCATTGATTTATTAATAATCAATCAATCAATGGAAACACCTCTTATAAGGCATTTCTTCAATATCTTTTTCAATGATTGTCATAGGAACTTCAAAACTGGTGTATATTATTCTAGAAATAGGTGGCCTACTAATACCGAAATAAACATTTTTCCATTGATTTATTTTGTAGTGATAAATCAATAAAGATCTTTTTGACAATATAGTATAATATTATACCACATTTGATTTCCAATGTGGTATAATATTTAGCATGTGGAATGATGTTGATGAGAGTCCATAATGATACAATATTCGTCTTCTGACATTTCGGCAATTACCTGGTTTACTCTTTTACCTCTGTCCCTAAATGTGGAAGGGAGCCTGAATGGAGGAACAAATGAGAATGTCTGTTGAATCTCGAAATTAAAACTGATTTCACTTCGGTTTTTTCAAACATAGATGAACATCGAGTCACCTCACAAGTACTCAAATGTAAAGATTTTTACTATGAGTTCCACAAGTAATGATTCGACAAGATATTTGACAAAATTGTAAAAGTGATATAAATAAAGTATGAACGTGTTTTATACAGTTTTTGAACTGGTTTTCATTGTCCATGTCCAGGTGCAGCAACGGGTCCAACGGCAGAGGAAGGTGAAGATAGAATTGAAGACCACTCAGACTCATTTCTGACAACAAGGAAGAGTAAAGTGTCCGTGTTTGCTTGTGTGATTGTATTTTGTCAGTTGGATAATATTAATTGTTTGTTTCAATTTATTGTTAATTTTTTCTTATCTTCATGATTTCACAATTCTTCACCATTTGAAAAGAAAAGAACTCAATGAAGAGTGAAGCATTCATATTGGCTTGTGTTCTTATATTTTAATTATTTGTCAAATGGCCAGTTTGATAATATTTCTAAATTTGATCAGCTGATAGCTGGAACAAAAATGTCAATGATTGGAGAAGGATAGAACTCTACTAGCAGAAGAAAGTTTATCATGGCTATTGCCATTGAAGACCTACAGTTTTATTGGAGTTAACTAGATGAGATTTGCTACTTTATCCTTCCTGATGGTTATGAAGTCCCACACAGTTCTGATTTTAATTTCTCTGCTGTTGACTAGCTTGGGAGTGTGGGGTGGTTGATAAATAAAATATTTTTTAAATTAACATAAATATTTTGGTTTGTTTGTAAATGTGTATACTTTTTTGCTACATATGGGGCTCTTGTGTTTTACAGGATGTCATGTAATTTGCTCAGAGAAAATGTCTGGACTGATGATCTAACAGCATTGCCATTATTATATCTGGGAAGGGGTTGATAAAATAAATGTATAATATTTATACATAATACCTCACTGTAAAACTAAACGTCGGTGTAGAACCCTGCTGAAATGTGTTGTGCACATTTAAGATTTCATGTAACAGTTGGAGCAGGTAAACACAAGGTTGGAGAAAACTGTCAAGATGTTGACTAGACAAAAATGAACTTAGCTGTACATATTCTAGCTGCACGTATGAATATAAAAATGTAAGAGGAAAAGGGCAATGAATGGTCAACTGGATAGGATGCCTGGGATTCGCGATTACCAACCGACAACCTTAGAAATACCACGTTGCTACGACATGCTCGTAACCAACTGACAACGTCAATTAGTTAGGTTGTAGCGACAACAAGAAAACTTTCACTTTTCCGGTTGTGACAAAGTAGCTGACAACGTTGCTGCTACCTAACTTCGGTCGCCAGATAACGTCGTAACAACATTGTGACAATGGAAAATTGTTAGCTGGGGTAGAAGTTGGAGGGCAGAACGCCCAGCCCTACTTACCTGACCCTTCATTCACACATAAAGGTGCCGCCTACCGTATGTAAACCCATGCGGGTGTGTACACACGACAGCTAGAGTGGCCGAGTTGGCCTTGGTTACCATAGTAACAACAATGCTCTGGCGAAGTCGGTTTTGGTATGTTGTCTAGAGGTTCGCCTACAGTTGTATGTTTTTGTAAATTAAATAAAAATGAAAGCCAAGCAAATTGTATTTTTTTCTGTGTTCATTTTAAATAGGTCACGTAATTGTCGAGGTAAGCAGATTATTTGCCATTCTCATCTGTGTGCAATATTATTCTTGTTATACTTATTAGGCTATATTGTTATAATATAAAAACAAAATTACACATGACAATTGACATTCAATTAACAACTTCACTAGTTGTGCACGTGCGAAGCTAGCCAGTCAAACTAGTATAAACTACAGTATAATAAACCCACTCTCCTTTTGCGTCCATAATATATAGGCTAACACCGACCTGATAAGCACACAACTGCACAAACGTTCCTTCACGCTGCATTTTTTTTGTTTATGTCCCTGTAGGTCTGCAGAGTGCAAAGTTAAATTGTATAATTACGGGATATCCGACAATAATATATTTATCCTATTTTTTCCTCTCAAATAGCCTATCGGTGTTGTCAATTAATTAGCGTTTGATTGGTTGACAAGAACATTGTTCATTGGTCTACATGAGCGGCGGGCACTCAAAAGTTCAACTAATTTGAACTGTGGGCGCCTCCACCCGCGAGCAAGCGTGCACAGAAAGCGGCACCGCTCACGGGATCGAGCACCGCGCACCGGGCCGCTCGCAAAACTGCTTGCGGTTTGCTGTCCACCGCCCTACTTCAATTGAAAGTCTATGAGACCTTCACCGCCACCGCGCCCCGTGTGCAGGCACCTTGAAGGAACGTTGGTGCAGTTGTGTGCTTATCAGGTGGGTGTTGTGGTAGCCTATATATTATGGACGCAAAAGGAGAGTGGGTTTATGATACCGTATTTTATACTAGTTTTACTGGCAGTCTTCGCACGTGCACAACTAGTGAAGTTGTTAATTGAATGTCAATCGTCATGTGTAATTGTGTTTTTATGTTATAACAATCTAGCCTAATAATTATAACAAGAATAATATTGCACACAGATGAGAATTGCAAATAATCTGCTTACCTAGACAGTTACATTACCTATTTAAAATGAACGCAGAAAAAAATACAATTTGCTTGGCTTTCATTTTTATTTAATTTACAAAAACATACAACATCTGTAGGCGAACCTCTAGACAACATACCAAAACCTACTTCGCCAGAGCATTGTTGTTACTATGGTAACCAACGCAAACTCAGCCACTGTAGCTGTCATGTGTACACCCCGGCATGGGTGTGCACACGGTAGGTGGATTTTTCTCCCGGTTCACCGTACCCGTGTAAGGTACGGTGAAATCGCATGTCGTTCCGCTAGTGACAACGGGAGCAGCTGACATTATCCCGTCTTTGTTGTTTTGACCAATCAGTTACTTACTTTAATCTGGGAAAAGTAGCCTATTGCGTCCAAGGAAGAAGGCGGGCCCAACATAAACAAAACAGAGTAATAATCTCCGTTCATTAAAATGAAACTCACTAAAATAAAACAGGGGATTTGAGCAGATTTCTCTGCTATAGCCTACTAGCACTTCAAGAGAACAGTGACAGCCCCGCAGAAACGGTTCATTAACGAAAATGGGTGCATGTCATTTGCTTTAAAAACTACATATGCTGTAGCAGGTAGCTAGTATTTCGTTTTGGTTGATAGCAATAGCTAGCACTACTAAATACATATTACGTATTAACTGATCGAGGGTAACTATAGGTCCGAGACCGATCCTTGACCACGCTATATTGTTTCTTATATTGTCTCGATAGACCTTGAGTGTGACGTTATAGATTTCCTCCTATTCTTGTACTAGTAAAATTAGCTATTCGTCGGACGTGTTGGTTAGGTTATGGACTATTAGTATTGTAGTACCTCCTACAAGCTTTCCTATTGCTTTTCCGGTGTGTTCTGATTGGCTTTCCGCGACGGAGAAGGAAGAAAAAATAGAACATTGCCATTGCTCTATTTTTCCCGTCTGTCGTTCCGCTTCAAGGAGCGGGGCGGGAAGCCTTTTTTGAATGGCTAGCGATGGAGCGCTTCCGCTATCAGTTACGGCATGCCGCTTATATGTGAATGAGGGGTGAGATGGCATCCTCACAGTCCTTCGTGTGTGTCCGCTATGACTTTCTTTGTGTCAGAAAGAAAGGCTGAACAGTATTGGTCGTAGCGGAACACTCAAAAAATATCTGACCAATGGCGAAGCATTATCCATACCTTCCACTAAAGCCCGCCCACAGCTGTTGGGTCAAAAGTGCAAACAAAGAAAAAAAAGTTTCAAAAGCAACAAAAAAAGATGTGTCCAGGTACTCCAAAATGCCTCGTCGTTAACAACATCTCTTTGCCGTGGCGTATTTGCTATATACCACACCCCGTTGTGCCTTTTTGCTTAGGCATACCATCGCTATCAGCCAATCGGGATTCAAACCCCTAATTTATAACAAGGGATAAATGCCCTCCAGCGTTTTTGTTCCCCCTTGCAAAAGAAAATAGCAAAAAGGCTACGGAGACAATGCCATTGTTGTTTGTCAGCTTGATTTTAAACTCAAAACGTGGGAGAAATCTAACCTCTGAGGTGAAACTGTTCAACGAGAAAACAAATGCATAACCAACATGTACATATTTTCTAGAAAGTTTTATACAATTATTGGCACCCCTAGTAATTTGTATTAACCAAATCGAATAGATGTATTGATTATAATTATCGTCATCGTGTGTGTGTGTGTGTCTGTTCATATGAGGTCACAAGCTCATTAGAACAGTAATGAATTTCTAAAGAGAACTGTGCTGAAAAGGTGTAACCCCAATTTGGTAAAATAGCATCGCGTGGGCTTAGAAAAGTCCCAATGTCGGGTCATTATTAAGTAATGGAAGTGACTGATAAATCTCCATTTAGGTGGGTCTGTCGACTTCCATGTATGGCTACCACAAGTGGAAGGGGAAGTTACGCGACACGAGAGACTGTTCAGTGATGCCTTGCATTGACGGCACAGCGTATTTTATGTTACTGAGCGTCATTATCACAGCAACTAAATCTCCCGCCCCCTCAGCGCAGTCTGGGGTAGGCTACTCTGTTGCGGCAGCGGTATTACCAACCACCGCGTCAACTTCGTTATCAGCCCCTGTTAATCTTAAAGCGCTACCTACTTTTTCCTTCGTATGAACACAGCATTGTGAAAAGATGACTAGCTTGAAGGCATTTAAGGAGCCATTCGGTAAGTCGGCACTCTTTTGAAATTGTTGACATTGTCTATTTACCGGTAGGCGATGTGGTTTATCGCCCAAGCTATGCTACTATACATGTACTTTACGGTTGTGGTTTAATGCCATCCTATGGCCTTGCATTTTTGTATTTTAATCTTGTGTGCTTTTTGAACAACCAATCTCTTTTTTTGAATTTGTTTTGAAATCTGAATTGTTTTATATTAATTTTTGTGTTACTAAAACTGTTGACATTCTGGAACAGACAACTTGCATTTGACTGGTTACATTTCCATGTGCTACTATTACCAGTGGCATTTCCCGCAAATATTAATATAGTTCATTTAATGACGATGATGGGTTTATGCTTTACAAATCTCATTGGATGTATGAGAGGTGGCAGCGGAAAAATATTTAATCCCGACAGTGTTAAAGTAGGCTGTACCAAACTGTAAAAAAAGGACCTACAGTTCGCCTACAGATGTTGTATGTTCATGCGTTTTCCATTTTGAGGCATTAACACATTGGACTTGCCTGATGTTTCATATTGACATTTTCAATGCGAGGTCATAATCAGGGTTGTATAAGTCATCAGCGATTGGCTCAGCTTCTAACCAATTAAGCAAAGCTAATAACTAAAGTTCCAAATGTTGCTTTTCCAGAGTTTCTTCTGGCTCTGGCCCAACCTATGAGTTTATCAGACCAATTGGAGTTTATATGTATTTTTTGCGATCTAAAGAATCAGGTCAAGCTCTGATTCTTTCATGATAATATATGCTTCCTTATCTCCTGAAGAACAAGCTCTCTACACTTTCTTACTATTGCCTTGTCAGTGTTCAAGGACTTACAGGGTATTCTCCCTGCTGAACAAGGTGGAACACATACACCCACACACACACTATACAAACACACACACAAACCCAAACCGCTCAGTCATTAAGTGTGTATAGACAAACCATTTTTTGCCAAGTATTTATCTAAATTTGCTTTAGCTATAGATACTGCATGGATTGAGTTAGGTATTATCACGGCATTGATCTTAAGCCATGTGTCGGGGGAAAGCATGCCTTTGTCACTGCATAGCAAATCTTCCATTGCACAGTTTGATTAAATGTTTTGAAACTCGACTAATCTTAGCAGCAAAGACATGGGTGGTCAAAAATTAGAATCCAGGTTCATCTCTATGGAATCATTGCCTCAGGGAATCTATTATGATGTGGTTTCTATTTCATGTCTTGAACATCTTCCAGAGCGAGTAGATACATGTCTCTGCATTCCCTGTGCAGCAGACAATGCTGAGCGGAGCTTGGTTTCTGGTTTCTGCTTACAGGTTATGAGTGGGGGACATGGGGTTGATATGTCTCAGCGTTGCCCTAAAAAGAATGTTAAAATCAGATTGAGTATGCACACCCTAGGGACCTGTAGACATCTATAGCAACCAAGGACCTGGAATAAATTAGTATTTCTTTCTGTCTAACAGCCATTACATGATTATTACAGTGACACTGCCGGCCTACTGCACTTCATATAGGCATAAAGCATCACTGTTCTGCTGTTACTGATCTTAGTAAGAGATTAATGAGGAGAGATCCCCTCCTGTCTCACAGTCCAAATATTCAAAACAACAGAGTGGAGAAAATTCAGCAAAATGGAATTTTCTGATATATGCTGCTGTATTGTTTGTTTTGTACCCTCCACAGAACAATATAGTTTCAGGACTATATTGTAATTATGCATTTGTTCGATCAAGTGTTCAAGTGCTTGTTTAAGTCTTGTATGACAGCAGTGTGGGCTAAACATTTCATAGTTTGTCATCCCACAAAAATAAACAGCTTGATCTATCACCCTTTTTATGACGGTTGTTTTCAGTCGATGACATGGTGAGAGACTCCTGGTGTGAGTCACCTTACAACTCCAAGTCATCAGCGATTGGCTGAGCTTCTAACCAGTTAAGCAAAGCTAATGACAAATGTTCCAAATGTTGCTTTTCCAGAGTTTCTTCTGGCTCTGGCCCAACAGCACAGTTTCAGGACTATATTGTAATGATCATATATTTGTTCAGTTTAAACTGGTGTTTGATTGTTTGTTTAAGTCTTGTATGACAGCAGTGTGGGCTAAACATTTAACAGTTTGTCACTCCATAAAAATAGACAGTCTAACCTATCACCCTTTTTATGGCGGATGTTTTCAGTCAATGAAATGGTCAGATATAGACTCCTGGTGTGAGTCACCTTACAACTCCATTATAGTGTTGAGTACCAACAGTAAAATCAAATACTTAAATACTGTGTGTATGCATTTACTCCACCAATGTCTGAGGAAGTTAGCCCACCCACATGGTCTGTCTGCCTACATATTGTCATTTGAGATCTCTGCCTGGTTTACGCTAGTCTAAGCTTAAGATATTGTCAGGTTCATTGCGTATAGGGTGGTAGAAAGACCATTGGTTACAGTATTGAGCTAGGTACCGAAAAGTCAGTGGTTCAAATCCCTGAAGCGAAAAGGTGAACAATGACATTTTGCCCTTGAACAAGGAACTTAACCCTAATTGCTCTTAAATGGCTCTAGATTCAAGTGTCTGCTAAATGACTGAAAGGAAAATGCGTAAGTTAAGAAAGGTCAAAGTAGCTTTATGTTTGGAGACCTGAAGTCTCATACAATAGCCTCATGGTGATGCAGGCTAGCCGTTGCCTGTAGAGGTAAGGTTTACGTCTGGATAGAGCGCATTATATGTTTGCAACTCATCCATGTGTATTTCTCTTAAAATTAACTTTATCAAGACTTAGGGCACTCAATATGGTCAGATTAAATGTATTGTCTTTATGCTGATGTTTGTTGAAATATTCAGAGTAACATTGAAGTGACTTAATGCTTTTATTACATGCAGAAATGTAGTTACAAGGTTGTCATCAGATATTTAATGTTATAGCTACCATTTTCATTGTCATTGTGTAATCTCGCTGTTACATCTGTCCTGTTTTGACAGATAGAATCATCTCTGAACCAGTGGAGGACATAGATACTAGCAGCTTTATGGCAGAAATGGTAAGGCAGTCTAACATCAGAAACAAACTACAGTAAATACAGTAAATGTCTTATCTGAAATTAATTGAATAGACATGTAAGTTGTTTTTCTTCCAAATAATAGAGCAAAATGATGACCAACCTTTGGTCTGTGTAGATGAAGAGGCATGTTTTCAGAAAAAAAGCAATCCAAGACCATTAATGCATTGTTGAGTACTGTATCCTACATTATGCTGAGATTGCCAACAATAGACATACTGTAGAAGCATGTTACAACAAGCCACCTTTTGCTTTACCTCAACAGTTTACAGACATATTATAATTCCTATCTGTCTGTCTTAAAATATGTATATAATCATTAAGATCAGCGTACTGTATATGTATACTACAAAGATCCCAATTTATCATTGTGCCAATTCCTAGCAACGGCGAACATAAAATATGTTTGTGTCTCTTAGTCCTTGAAGTCAAACTATCCAGTCCAAGTCACAGAACCTCAAGGTAAGTGCTGTACATTAAGTAGTCTACATCTGTTCACACAAATGATGTGCCTTTCTTTGCACTTTCTTGAGAAAGTACAATATTAACTTAAACCGTCAATATGCTCTTTCCAGATACAGTGACACTGCAGCTGAGATCATTGCCATCTGGCTGCCTTTCTCCTGACAGAATAAGACAGGTAAGTGATGTTCCCTCATGTTTTTAGGATTACCAAGCAAATGTCTGGTCTCCTGAGCAGAAACATTAAGGTTCTGAGAATTCTGTGCGACTTCCAGCTCTCAATTACTGCTGTATCCACAATGTAAAAGTTTCAGACTTGAGTTTATTGGCTTTTGTGGCTATGTGAGCATAATTTAGGCCTATGATAGTTGCCCTACAAAACAAAACCTGTGGAGCACATTATTTATATCATAGCTTTTGATTTAAATTATTTAGCTTGCTAGCCTGTATGTGGTGGCATGCATTCTCTTTTAAAATAAATTAGTGCCTCTAAAATGGAATAGCATTTTAAATACTTTACTGATATGAAGCAAATTATTAATATATTTTGCTTTGTAGTCAGATACAGTGGATATAAAAAATATACACACCCCTGTTAAAATGCCAGGTTCTTGTGATGTAAAAGAATGAGACAAAGATAAATCATGTCAAAACTTTTTCCACCTTTAATGTGACCGATAACGTGAACAATTCAATTGAAAAACAAACTGAAATCTTTTAGGGGGAAAAATAAAAAATAAAAAACTCACAATAACCTGGTTGCATAAGTGTGCACACCCTTAAACTAATACTTTGTTGATTTTGATTTTATTACAGCACTCAGTCTTTTTGGGTAGGAGTCTATTAGCATGGCACATCTTGACGTGGCAATATTTGCCCACTCTTCTTTGCAAAAGCGCTCCAAATCTGTCAGATTGC
>JACXGI010013970.1:5167-20040 GCA_016801175.1 Esox masquinongy | reverse complement strand
ACAATATTCTAATTTTCTGAGATACTGAATTTGGGGTTTTCATTAGTTGTCAGTTATAATCATCAAAATTAAAAGGAAACACTTGAAATAAACACTTGAAATATATCAGTCTGTGTGGAATGAATGTATACATTATACAAGTTTCACTTTTTGAATGGAATTAATGAAATAAATCAACTTTTTGATATTCTAATTATATGACCAGCACCTGTATGTGTCTAGTGGTTTGAAATCTCGAAAGATTATGTTTGTATACCTAATAGGATACGTTTTTGTCTTGTTGCAGAATGGGTAGACTACAGACATCGTTATACTGAATATTCTCCACTTCTTGAGCCGTAAACTTCAAATTAACTGTGTTGGTACGACCACCGAAAAGAGCATCCCGTGGGTCAAGGCACTCTGAAGCGTCAAAGGTCTTCAAGAAAGCTTGAACATCTGCGGATGTGTTTTTAAGCCGATTCCACTCACACTCCCATATGTACTTAACATGTACGTTGTGTAATTCTTTTAAAGCTTCAAGCTTTACTACCCATTGCTGGTGCATCAACCCATACTGAATCTTTGTCGCCGGGTTGGTGCTTGTTGAACAATGACACTTTGGGTGTCCGTGCCAGAAACAACCTAGAAATTCATAGGCTGTGCACACACTATCACGTTCAGAGTATCCATCAACATAGTATGCCCTGATTTTCATTTCACCCCAGTTCAGGGCATGTTGTATCGATATATTCTCATCAGAGGCCACATATTCAAGCCATTGGATTGAGTTGTTTGAGAATGTCTTGACAACAGTTGTAGTTGTCTGAGGGGATCAATGCAATTGTGTCCTTGGTGAAGAATCTGTTGCAAAAGACTTTCATGCACGCCAAAGCAATCGTAATTGATCAGAAAGGGTCAACAGGAACTCGAGTCTGTAACGTATACACCCCTTTCTCAAGATGACCACATCATTTACGCAGTAAATCTTTATTTCATCCTTCATGACAAAGGTGTCTGTGGAAACCGTTTCGTACCATTGCAAAAACTCATCTTTTTCTTTAGCCATCATGGTATTCACACCGTAGCATGGTTCCGGATGGGGGCCAACATAGTTCTCATTCTCTTTGATGTTAAACTTGTAAGGAAAGTAGCCTTTTTTCGAATCTTTAAATCCCATAGCACGCGACAATGCCACCAGCTTCATCAGTGGAAAGCAATGACTACAGTTGTGCTCATAAGTTTGCATACCCTGGCAGAAATTCTGAAATGTTGACATTGATTTTGAAAATATGACTGATCATGCAAAGAAATTTTATTTTATTTAAGGATAGTGATCATATGAAGCCATTTATTATCACATAGTTGTTTGGCTACATTTTAAATCATAATGTTAACAGAAATCACCCAAATGGCCCTGATCAAAAGTTTACATACCCTTGAATGTTTGGCCTTGTTACAGACACACAAGGTGACACACACAGGTGAAAACAGCAATTAAAGGTGAATTTCCCACACCTGTGGCTTTTTAAATTGCAGTTATTGTCTATGTATAAATAGTCAGTGAGTTTGGTAGCTCTCATGTGGATGCACTGAGCAGGCTAGATACTGAGCCATGGGGAGCAGAAAAGAACTGTCAAAAGACCTGCGTAACAAGGTAATGGAACTTTATAGTTTTATATTTATATTTTAAAGTTGGAAAAGGATATAAAAAGGTATCCAAAGCCTTGCAAATGCCAATCAGTACTGTTCAATTACTTATTAAGAAGTTGACAATTCGGGGATCTCTTGATACCAAGCCAATGTCAGGTAGACCAAAAAAGATTTCAGCCAAAACTACCAGAAGAATTGTTTGGGGAACAAAGAAAAAAGTCTGTATTTCTCAGGAGAAATACAGACTGCTCTAGAAAAAGACAGTGTGGTTGTTTCAAAGAGCACAATAGAACGATACTTGAACAAAAATGAGCTGCATGGTCGAGTTGCCAGAAAGAAGCTTTTACTGCGCCAATGCCACAAAAAAGCCCAGTTATAATATGCCCAACAACACCTTGACGCGCCTCACAGCTGCTGGCACACTGGTATTTGGGTGACGAGACCAACATCGAGCTTTTTGGTCACAACCATAAGTGCTGTTTGGAGAGGGGTCAACAAGGCCTAAAGTGAACAGAATACCATCCCCACTGTGAAGCATGGTGGTGGCTCACTGATGTTTTGGGGGTGTGTGAGCTCTAAAGGCATGGGGAATCTTGTCAAAATTTATGGCAAGATGAGTGCCGCATGTTATCAGAAAATACTGGCAGACAATTTGCATTCTTCTGCACGAAAGCTGTGCATGGAATGCTCTTGGACTTTCCAGCATGACAAGTGACCCTAATCACAAGGCCAAGTTGACCCTCCAGTGGTTACAGCAGAAAACGTTGAAGGTTCTGGAGTGGCAATCACAGTCTTCTGACCTTAATATCATCGAACCACTCTGGGGAGATCTCAGACATGCGGTTCATCCAAGACAACCACAGACTTTGCATGACCTGGAGACATTTTGCCAAGACGAATTGGCAGCTATACCACCTGCAAGAATTTGGGGCCTCATAGACAACTATTACAAAAGACTGCATGCTGCCATTGACGCTAAAGGGGGCAATACACAGTATTAAGAACTAGGGGTTTACAGACTTTTGAACAGGAGTCAGTTCATTGTTTTCTTTGTCGCTATGTTTTGTTTAATGATTGTGCCATTCTGTTATGACCTACAGTTGAATGTGAAAGAAGAAATAAAGGACTATAAGAAGAAATAAAGGACATGTGTTTTGCCTGCTTACTCATGTTTTCTTAATGGTACATATTACCAATTCTCCAAGGGTACGCAAACTTTTGAGCACACTGTTCGTTATTCTTGAATTGTGTGCGCACAATTTGTCTGCGCAGTCTTTCAGAGCAGTGAGCCCATCCTCACTTCTCACTGGCCCATCCTCTAAGGAATGATCTTTTAATACCCAACCATGTTACTGACCTGTTGCCAATTTAGCTAATTAGTTGTGTGATATTCCACCAGGTTTAGTTTGTTAGCATTACACAACATTTCCAGTCTTTTGGTGCCTCTTTCCCAGCTTTTTTGAAACGTGTTGCTGGCATCAAATTCAAAGTGTTCATGTATTTTCCAAGAAACAATAACATTTCTCAGTTTCAACATTTATATTTTGACTTGCAATATTTTCCACTGAATATAGGGTTTAAATGATTTGCACATCATTGCATTCTGTTTTTCTTTACATTTTAAACAGCATTCCAACTTTTTTGGAAACAGCGTTGTGACGAAGGACGACCCTTTCAGGCAGGTAAATTGGCTGTTTGACAATTGGCCAATCAGGAGCGCCACTGCGCTCTGCTGTTCGCTCAGGAAGATAGTTTAACGAGAAGTTTCGAGAAAGTTTGGAAGAGGGAGCTTACGTTGAAAGACTGTGCAGTTAATTTATAGATAATATAATAGTGTTACTGTAATTATATCTAAGTTCTTACAATTGTGTGCGTGCAACTACCAGTAAGTAATACGGATATTGTTGTTCGTTTACCTTATGTTACGCTTTGTTTATTGTGCTGTAATGAGGTCGTGGCACGTTGCTGCTCGTTATTGTTTAATGGCGGAGCCTCGACTGCTCCCATGTTTAATTGTTTAGACAACAGTATATACATTAATGGAGTTGTTGCTTTACAAGCCTTATATGTCTACATTTGAAATATTTTAGGTTGTTCTTGCACAATGTGTAACATTGTTTACGTTAAGGAGGAATTCTGTATCTTATAATTATGTTAATCTATTTAGCATGTTGGGTATTGTTGCAGTGAACTTGCAGCAATTAATATTTGAACAGGCAGAGAGTGTACTACTGCATTTAAGTTATATAACAAAACTATAATTTAATCTCTTGATTGGGTGTTTGTTTAATATAAAGCTGCTAGGCATGTAATAACTATTTGGCATTTATATAGTCTTCATTTACTGATTTTTGTCTTTATCTGTTTTAGAACCACACACAAATACCCGCTTAAACATTTATTCTAATAAATCATCTAAAAGGAACATCTTGTCTGCATTCTGATCAATGCCCCTTGATGGCCACAACCTTTTAAAGACCAGCTAAAACATACAGTCCTTCCGAGTCAACAAAACATTTGGTCCTTCGAGCCGGATCAGCGTGGTCACCGCGGGATTATTAGGAGATGTTCTCGGATCAGTATACACGTCCAGTAGAAGCCCGACCCCGCCGAGAGATTCGGCGACCAGCCTGGATGGAAGACTACGACGTCCCCCTCCAAGCCCTGCAGCAGCCTTCTTGTTTGCCTCATCAAGCGGCTAACCTGTCAAAGCAACAGCGGCCCTACGACAGCATGGTGAGATTCCCAGAGAGACACATCAAGTCGACGCCTCTCACACCCCCACTGCAGCATGAGGAGTGTCATGCGGGGAGCGGAAGCTGCCTATACACGCCAGTCTGAGAATACAGAACACCTCTTCCAGAGTACGCCTGCCTCTGCCCGATGGAGGCCTGCCCCAGAAACACCACCAGATGTCTTTGTAGCTCTTCATAAGCTGAGGGAAGATAACCAGAGGCTACAGCAACAGTTACTGGACATGTACAGGCGACTTGACACCCGCACTTCCCATCCAGATCTACCGGCACTGCGACAGACAGCCCTCTCTCCCTTACCTACACCAGCCCCCCTCAAAAGCAGCATCACATAGAGCAGGATGGCGGTGCGTGCCGACTCATGCCAATCCTGCAAGTTGGTGATCACACTCTGCCTCCGGATGATGACGACTGGCCACTGCCACCACCCCCAGTAGCAGATAACGTTTATCAGCCACCGTCTCAGGACCTTATGGCAGAGTTCATAACAGCACTGAACAGGTGGACAGGTGGGCTGGGTGCAGCCAGGTCGTACTTAAAGTGAGCAAAGTGCTGCTGCGTAACGGTGAACACACCCAGTAGACCATCCTAAGAAATCCTTCAAGATATACAGAGCATTCACTGCTGATCAACTGGGTCTGGCTGAGCACACTTACCCGACCAAGGCACTTCAGAGGAAGCACAAACATTTAAGAGGCCTGCCTCTTCAACCTCTGCTGCTAATCGGGTCCGATTATACACACTTAATCACTCCTATGGAGCCTGTGCGTTTGGGACCCCACGGGGGACCAGCAGCAGTGAAGACGAGGTTGGTCTGGACACTTCAGGGGCCGGCCAGGTACAGCAAGCAGCAGGCAACAACCCAACAGTGCCTGCACGTCTCCACTCTCTCACCCACTAAAAACCTTCTACAGAGTGTAGAGAGATTGTGGCAGCTCGATGGTTAGCCCTACAGGAGTGAAAAGCTTGTCACACGCTCCAGGCAGGATCAGGAAGCAGTCTGCCCGCTGGAAGCGAAGACCACATGAGTAGACGTTGATGGGATTCAGCGCTACGCTACTCCACTCCTCAGAGTGAAGAACATGCCACCGCTTTGGGCACCTAAGGAGGCTGTGCTAGCTAATCTCCGCAATACAGAGAGACGCCTGCTTCGAGACCCTCAAAGAGCAGCCACATCCTGTGCAGAGATTGGAAAACTGGAGAAGGCAGACTATGCTGTTAAAGAGTCCGAAGAGGATCTGAAGAAAGCAGCTGAGTCCTGGTTCATCCCCCATCACATGGTGAGCCATAACGGAAAGAACAGGATTGTGTTCAACTGTTCTTTCATGTATAAGGAAAAAAACCTCAACGAGCTGCTGTTGCCTGGGCCCACCTTAAGTTCCAGTCTACTGGGTGTACTGCTGCGCTTTAGAGAGCATGCCATTGCTGTCAGCAGTGATATCAAAGGCATGTTTCACCAGGTGAGGCTGCTCCCAGAGGACAAGCCCTTGCTGCGCTTCCTGTGGCGAGACCTGAAGACAGAGGAACCACCCAACATCTACACATGGCAAGTCCTTCCATTTGGCACCACATGTAGCCCCTGCTGTGCTACTTTTGCGATGCAGAAACACGTGTTTGACCACAGTCAGCCAGGTGAAGATGTTCGAGTGTCTACAGAACGATCATTCAATGTGGACAACTGTCTGCAGAGCCTCCCCTCGGTGGAAGAAGCCCATCACTTGGTCGACAAACTGACATCACTGTTGGCTACAGGTGGATTCGAGCTACGCCAGTGGGCCAGTAATACCCCTGAAGTCATCAGCCACCTGCCCAAAGAAGCCAGATCTGAGAGCAGTGAGTTGTGGCTCAACGAGTCAGGCACTGACCCACAGGAACTCACCCTGGGACTCCGCTGGTTCTGCAATTCAGACACCTTAAGGTACAAATACCGTATGCTGGGCCAACCCACACCCACCATACGAAACATACACAGAGTCCTGGCATGCCTGTACGACCCCCTGGGATTTATAGTCCCCTTCACCACGCGAGCCAAGGTCCTAAAGCAGCACCTGTGGGATAAACAGAGAGACTGGGATGACCCGTCACTTCCGGGGGATGTGCTGCAGCCATGGCTGATGTGGGAGGAAGAATTGCAGCACCTCTCCCAGATTATACTGCCTCGCTGCTATGTGAGCCCTGAGATGGACACTTCAAACCCCCTGCGAGACCTACACATCTTCGCTGATGCGTCAGAGAAGGCATATGGCTCAGTGGCCTATCTGCGGATGGAGAGTTCACACGGTCGTGTGGAAGTGTCCTTCCTGACTGCCAGATCCAGAGTGGCCCCGAAGAAGCGGCAATCAATCCCAAGATTAGAACTGTGTGCTGCCCTGACAGGTGCACAGCTAGCTGCCCTACTGCAAAGAGAGCTGACTGTGAATATCCGCAATGTTGTCTTCTGGACAGACTCCACAACAGTACTCACATGGCTCCATTCTCCAGTCTGACTCCTGACTCCGGTATAAGGTTTTTGTGGGAACACGGGTAGCTGAAATCCAGGAGCTGACTGATGTCCGAGCCTGGAGATATGTGGATTCTGCCAACAACCCAGCCGATGACATTACATGGGGAAAAACACTACTGGAACTGGCTGGTAAGAACAGATAGAGTCAGGGCCCTGTCTTTCTAAAAACAGTCACCTGAAGTCTGGCCCACACAGCCAGTCACAGTGGAGACAGAATTCTACTGAGCTGCGAAAACCCACTGTCTGCTGTCTCACTACAAGCATACAGACTCCTCTGCTACCAAATGCTGATCAGTTTTCATCGTTCAGAGCGCTGACAGAGGCTGTTGCACAATCCAGCTCTGGATCATCAGGCAGCTCCGTTGGTCTTTCTGCGGATGATTACCAAGAAGCAGAGAGAGAAGTATTGAGAAGAGCCCAGCAGGACAGCTTTGCTGAGGAGCTTAGCCTATTGAGTACTGGTAAGCCAGTAGCTGCTACCAGTAGGCTGATCTTCCTAGCACCAGAGTATGATGAGACTGTGAGACTTATTCGGGTTGGAGGAAGGCTCCGCCGCAGTAACCAGCTAGAGCCAGATTCTATACACCCAGTGGTCCTGGACCATCGGCATAAAGTGACCAAGCTCATCATCCAGGACATGGACAAGAGCCTTCGTCATCCAGGATCAGAGCATCTTTTTGCAGAGCTGCGGCGCAAATACTGGATCCTTCATGACCGTGAAGCTGTTAAGCGCCACCAGCACTCCTGCCCGGACTGCCAGAGGTGGAGAGCCTCTCCAGTCGTACCCAAGATGGCAGACCTCCCACAGTCCAGATTACGGCTGCTGAAGCCCCCGTTCTTCTCTACGGGCATGGACTGCTTCGGACCTTTCACAGTGAAGGTTGGCCGTTGTCATGAGAAGAGATGGGGCATACTGTTTAAATGCCTGACGACGCACACTGCACGTGGATGTTCTATCTAGTCTGGACTCAGATTCCTTTCTAATGGCCCTCCGCCGTTTTATCTCACGAAGGGGTAAGCCAGCAGAGCTCCGGTCTGACCAAGGCACTAATTTTAAGGGAGGTGAAAGAGAGCTCCAGGAGGCTTTCAGTTCATTACACCCCACACTCCAGGCTCATCTGGCTAAACACCAGATTAGGTTTCAGTTCAACCCCCCAAGCGCACCATACTATGGGGGAGTCTGGGAAAGGGAAGTGAGATCTGTTAAAGCTGCACTGTATGCCACCATCCAGTCACAGACCGTCCCAGAAGAGGTTCTGCAGACAGTACTTCTTGAGGTGGAGGGGATTTTAAATTCTAAGCCACTGGGTTATGTGTCAACAGATGTGGCGGATGCTGACCCAGTGACCCCCAACTTGCTCCTCATGGGGCGGCTCGACCCCTCTTTACCACAGGCTGTGTATGCGGAGTCTGAACTCCTGAGTCGTTGCCGCTGGAGACACTCAGGTGCTGGCTGACCAGTTTTGGTCCCACTTCATCCGACACTATATCCTGACTCTTCAGACCCGCTCCAAGTGGCACAAGGACCCTGCACAGCTGCAAACTGGAACCATAGTCATGGTGGTGGATCCACAGCTGCCAAGAGCGCAGTGGCCTTTAGGTCATGTCACTGAGGTTATTTAAGGAACTGATGGGAGAGTCAGAACTGCAGTGGTCAAGGTCAAGGACAAAACCTACACGAGGCCTGTTGCTCGCCTTGTCTCTCTGCCTGCCATACCAGACACTGATACGGTCAGTCCTTAGTGTGGCAAATTTAGTGTAACAAATTTGGGGGCGGCTGTGACGAAGGACGACCCTTTTAGGCAGGTAAATTGGCTGTTTGAGAATCGGCCAATCAGGAGCGCCACTGCGCTGATTGCTCAAGTGATACATCCAAAATATTTACATAGATTCTGAAAATAGTTTGTGCACAGTTAGCTCTGAAATTATGAAATAAATGTAGGTAAAACAATACATAGAGTGTAAAGATCATCTGACAATGCAAATATTGAAAGCACATGATTAGTGAGTTTGTAGGTAAACAAACATGGTCTAGAAATTTTAGTTGGTCTTTATAGAAGTTAGAGGAATTCCCAAGGAAACATGATCTTCCCTATGCCCTAAGGATGGCCTGTTTCACTTGCATTGAGAGCTCCTTTGACCCCATGTTGTGGGTTCACAGCAACAGCTTCCAAAAGCGAATGCTACACCTGGAATCAACTCCAAACTTTTACCTGATTAGTTGATGAAGAAATAGCGAAGGAATAGCCCACACCTGTCCATGAAACAGCTTTTGAGTGAATTGTCCAATTACTTTTAGTCCCTTGAAAGAGAGGGGGCTACATATTAAAGAGCTGTAATTATGAAACCTTTCCTCCATTTAGATGTTAATACCCTCAACTTAAAGCTGAGAGACTGCATTTTGACCCCATATTCATTATTTAACTGTAACTTGAATATATTTTGGTAAACAGCCAAAATAACAAACCTTGAATCAGTGTCCAATTATTTCCAGACCTAACTGTATATCTTCAAACGCATCAGTGATTTCGTCCTGCGGGTCAGTGTCAGGACTTTCCCCAATCGAAAGCCCTGGATAAATGGTAATGTCCGTGCTAAGCTCAGAGCGCGGTACTCCGCCTATATATTCTGGGGACCAGGAGGCTTTGAGGAGATCCAGATATGACCTATGGAAGGCTATCAGGGATGAAAAAAGAGAATACAGGGATAAGGTGGAGTCTAACTACCACAGTTTTGACCCCAGATGCATGTGGGGAGGACTGCGACACATCACAGAATACAAAGGGAGAAATAGCAATAATGCTCGTCCCACCACCTCGCTCCTTGATGAGCTCAACACCTTTTATGCACGGCTTGAGGCGACCCACACAATTCCTTCAGAGAGGCTTGCTGAGGTCCAGGATGTCCACACTCTGTCCCTAACCACAGCTGACGTGAGGAGAGTTAAAAAAAGTGAACCCTCTGAAGTCACTAGGGCCAGATTGCAGTCCAGGCTGACCAACGAGAGGAGGTTTTCACCTCCATAGACCCCTTTCAATTTGCATACTGCCCCAATAGATCACCAGACAATGACCTCGCCCTGACGACACACACCGCCATCTCCCACCTGGAAAAAGGCAACACATACGTGAGGATGCTGTTTGTGGACTACAGCTTTAGGGAAAAAATCAAAAGTATTAGACGGACCATCAGAACTACCCATTCAAACAATGACACTACCGTCACTATGACCACTGAGACATAATTGATTAGTATGTCGCAATTTAATACAATTGATCAAAAATCCCCAGAAGAAATTGTTTGACTTCTTAAAGCTTCCACATGTTGTCTCAACACACTGCCATCTGACTTTTTTAAAACTATTTTTAACTTTATAACAATGGATCTGCAGCAAATAGTTAATAGCTCTCTGCAATCAGGCATCTTCACAACATCTCTAAAAACAGCTGCCATTAAGCCTCTATTAAAAAAGAGAACATTGGATGCATCTATATGGAACAACTATAGACCTGTATCTGTCAGGTCCTGACTAGGGGCCTCTAGGCATCTCCATGCGCCTGGAGGCTAGTCAGGACCTGACCGCAGAGGTGCCTCTAGGTATCTCTGCGTTACTGTTTTCTGTTCTCCCCAATTAGAGACATATGCGTCTTTTTGTCTCTAATTGGGGACCCTATTTAAGTTTTTCTGTTTGCCTTTCAGTTTGTCTGTAATTGTTTGTAGTTAGCCTTGTGTTTGCTGCTCTTCAGTTCACGGGTTTACTCTCCTTTTGTTGCTTTCTGTTTTGTGTTTACAAGACGAACAGTAATTGGATGTCTTCCAGCTCTGTGCCTTGTGTCCTGCCTCTCAACTGTGACAGTATCAAATTTCTCTTTTATAGCCAAGATCATTGAGAACGTTGTCTTCAATCCAGTCAGCAATTTTGTGAACTCAAACAAACTCTAAGACAAATTTCAGTCAGGCTTTCGACCTCACCACAGTACTGAAATGGCTCTGATAAAAGTTTTAAATGATATATGACTGAATACTGATTTGGATTAAATATAATTTCTGGTTCTATTAGATCTCAGTGCTGCATTTGACACTGTAGCTCATAGAATACTTCTGGACAGGCTGGAAAATTGGGTAGAACTCTCCGGCACAGTCCTTAATTGGTTCAGGTCTTAATTAGATGGCCAGAGTTACTTTGTCACTATTGGAAATAGGGCTGTCACAATATCAGATTTTCACTACATGATTATTGTGGCTAAAATAATTCACAATAATGATATTATCGCGGTATCTGTAGAAAATATGAAGATAAAGATACAAATAAAAAAATGTAAGCGTACAAAAAGAAAAATTACACTTAATGGATAGTGAAAAGGCAACCAGTTGAACTGATAAACAAAAGATCCACAAGGCCTAACACAGAGGATTTTCGTCTAGTGAATAGGCTACGAAAGGGCATTAATTCAAGCGCTAGTATATAGGTTTAGACTCGTAGTTTAAGCACATGCATCGTTTGTCCATGAATAAGCTATGGAAAAATCAAGAGGAGTTTTTGTAAAAATACAACATCCTTTTTTCCATGTGAATAGGCTACAAAAACGAAGCGTCTTTGCGGATCTCTCCTGGGGTTTCTAGTGAGGCTAACGAGTTGATTTCAACACCAGTGCATATGTCCAGTCTCCTTGTATAAGCACATGCAAAAAATACATCAGTTTCACCTAGTGAATACGAAATTATCATGTGTATTATAACATGATATCAATATTTCATTTTGAAAATATCACAGTTATTGTCAATAACGGTATATCGTGACACCCCTAATTGGCGATCATGAATCTGATAGGGTGGGGTGGCAATGACATGCGGAATTCCCCAGGGATCAGTTCTCGTACTGCTTCTGCTCAAACTCTATATACTACCTCTGGGCCAAATTCTACAGAACAATAACATTAACTATCATAGTTATGCAGATGATACTCAAATATATGTGGCTCTCGCACCGTATGACAACAGCTCAATAGACTAACTGTGTCACTGTATAGAGCACATACATGTCTGGATGAACCAAAATTGTCTACAATTAAACCAAGATAAAACAGAAATTATTGTTTTTGGCAACAAAAATAAGAGAACTAAAATTAGTAAAGAGCCGGATTCTCGGGCCCTAAAAACCAGGGACTGAGTGCGTAATCTTGATGTTCTGATAGACTCAGATCTCACGTCATATCAAAGCGGGCACCAAAACAGCATTCTACCATCTTAAAAATATAGCAAGAATTAAGGGCCTGGTGTCCCAAAAAGACAAAGAGAAGCTGATCCATGCTTTTATCTCTAGTAGGGTTGACTACTGTAATGGCCTCTTAAGGCCAGACACCACACTCTAATAGGTTAATTTTTTTCCTTTACTCTTATCAGACTGAAACTTTACTCGTTGCAGGTATTCAGAAATCCAAGATATTTTTGTATTGCAAGTTTTATTTATTTAACTATTAAAATATGCAAATGAGGCTAAAAGTCCTTAAGAATTCACTAATTTGTATGTCACGAGAATACGTTTTTCAACACATTACTTCAAACTAGAATGTTTTTTGCTTTCCTTTTGTGATAAGACACCCAATAGACATATATGGATTAGCTAATGATATGCTCTGGAAAACAAGCTTTTGAATGATATATCATTCAACATGGAACATTTTTAAAATAATGGTTGTATGTCTACATGAAACATGCTAACAATAACAATATTTTTGCTAGGTCTAGTTGACGGAGTTGGGATAAAATGATATGAATCAAGTATTTACATCAATTATTTTCAAATTATTTGTACATTTTATGAAAGTATGAAAGTTCTAGTTGAAAAATATCCCAAAATCAGAAAATTGACAGATGGATGCAAAATCACTATATTTCACTGTGTTGTCTGGCCTTAACTGGACTCCTGAAAAAGACTGTAAAACAGCTGCAGCTCAGTCAGAATGCTGCTGCTAGAACATTAACCAGGGCCAAGAGAACAGAGAACATCACTCCGGTTCTTAAATTTTTGCACTGGCTTCCAGTCAGTTACAGAACAGATTTTAAAGCAATGCTTTTAGTCATTATATCACTGAATGGTTTAGGCCCAGAATACATTTCTGATATGTTTGAAAATTTAAACTGAGCGGGGCTCTTAGATCCATGAACTCATGTCAACAGAGTCCAAACCAAACATGTTGAAGCTGCATTTAGCAGTTATGCTGCACACAACTGGAATAAACTACCAGAAGATCTTAGACGTGCCCCAAATGTATCAATTTTTAAATCAAGGATAAAACCACTTCTTGTTTCACGTGCCTATGAATAAGGCCCTTAAACTTAACCACACTGTTAGCCTTACAGCTTTTATAGCTTCCTCATGGAATCTACTCTGGAATCTACCAGTTATGTTTTTATTTTTTGTTTTTATTCTATTTCTATTTTTTTACTAGCTTTTTTCATAACAAAGAATTTAATTTGTACTGTAAGCCACTGAGTGCTATAATTTATTTAGAAATTAAAATGGTTTTCAGTGGGTATGGATTGTGTTGCTATGAAGGGTAGATATGACTTAAGCATAGGAAATAGCTAACACACTATGCTACGATATGTAAAGTGCCTACACTGTTGTTTTAGCGTCAATATGAGCCTGACTTTATTGCTTATAAACCACCCGAAGGACACACTTTTTGCTGACCTAGCAAAATGGGGGCTTTTGGAAATGTGAAACTATAGTATAGGGGATAAAGGTAAACCCCTTCGAAAGGCTACTGAGTGGACAGGTAGGAAAATTAATGTAAAAGAGAATCTATGACCTACGTGATAATTTAATATTTAATAATCTGACTCCATATTGTTTGTCATCATACGCAATCATAAATGACCATGATATGCTGGAAGTTCTTAGAAGAGGAAGCCAATCTTTCCTCAATGCTCCTCATCAGTCAAGTACAGAAAACAAGGGATCGTGTAGCAACCCGGAACTCAGACATGATCAGTCTGATCACTTCGATTTACGTATGTGTATGTGCCTGTATCAGTTATCGTAAGCACCCTTAAGACATTGGTCGTTTAACACGAACCATACAGCAAAATGGCATGTGTTCCTGGGGCTACACAGAATGTTACAATACCCATGACTCAGGGATGACTAGTCAATGTCATATGTTCCCGGGTCCAACCAGACTGCTTCGAGAATCCAGGACTCAGGGATACCAAGTCTGGTGGCTTAGACTTACTTATGTGTGTGTAATTACCAGTAGCCCTACGAGCTCGAGTAGGAAGATGAACGAGGAATGCCGTAGTAATCTATATTCCAAAGTAATAGAAATTATTCCAATCAAGTAATAAAGTTACAATACAAAACATAGTTACCTTCCAACCTGATTCAATGTCATTCCAATAGTTTACAAAGTATACCATAAGTATTTAAGACATTATAGCACGAAGGTGTGCTAGGAGCTTCTGTTAAAGATAGACTCCAAGAACCAAGTCAAGCTTCCCTATTTATCCCAGACAGACCGATTCCAAACTCCCTCATTGCATCTACAGGTGCTGGTCATAAAATTAGAATATCATCAAAAAGTTGATTTATTTCAGTAATTCCATTCAAAAAGTAAAACTTGTATAATGTATACATTCATTCCACACAGACTGATATATTTCAAGTGTTTATTTCTTTTAATTTTGATGATTATAACTGACAACTAATGAAAACCCCAAATTCAGTATCTCAGAAAATAATAAATATTACTTAAGACCAATACAAAAAAAGGATTTTTAGAAATGTTGGCCAACTGAAAAGTATGAACATGAAAAGTATGAGCATGTACAGCACTCAATACTTATTTGGGGCTCCTTTTGCCTGAAGTACTGCAGCAATGCGGCGTGGCATGTAGTCGATCAGTCTGTGGCACTGCTCAGGTGTTATGAGAGCCCAGGTTGCTCTGATAGTGGCCTTCAGCTCTTCTGCATTGTTGGGTCTG
>JACXGI010013969.1:7683-20080 GCA_016801175.1 Esox masquinongy | reverse complement strand
CACACACACACACACACACACACACACACACACACACACACACACACACACACACACACACACACACACACTTTCTTTTCCACTTTTAGAGATTAAAATATCTATCTAATTTCCTGCCACCCATGAATACTTTTTCAAATTAGCAGTTGGTCTGTGCGTGCGTGCGTGCGTGCGCCTGTCGTACCTTAGTGGGAGTCAGCTACTTCACCAAAAAAGAAGCTAGTCAAAAATTAGGTTGGTGTTCATTTGATTTTCATAGTTTTATGATCACCACAAATAACTGAATATTTCCATTTAACACAAACAGTCAAAGAAGAAGAATCAGACCGTGGTAATTTAGAAAACGCTACTGACCTAAAAGGAACACCGTAAAGGCAGTCGCGATTTGGGTCGTCAATTAGCTACTGGGGCCACTCTATCAACGTGCCAGCGGAAAGCTCCACCTCATCTCTCTCCCTGACGGGCCTCTCTCCATGCCTCCACTAACCGATCGACAGGAAAATTAAAAGCCCAGCCCATCAATCCTTTTCCTGGCAGCCCGGTTGGCCAGGCACAGAGATCAGCTCTCAAGGGCCACCGGCATCATCGGGGCACGCTAACTCAAACGGCAGCCCCGGTAGCTACTTTCTCACTACAGATTGTTCAGTGGGCAAAGGGCCAGTTGGTGGTTTTTGGTTATTATGTGGCCGACCGTTCCAGCGAGGGGTCTGGTCGAAAGGTGAAACAAAGTTCAAACCGACTGGCTAACAAAGTATCTCTGTTAGTTAACAGTTTGTTTTCCTATTACACACATTTGTGGAATGTTAAGCCAAGACAAATTCAAATGATACGTCTTAAGTACACCGGTGCTGTGATTTAGCTAGATAAAAGCATTACATTAGTTCAATTCCACCCCCACCCCCCCATTTACTTAAACAGTAGTGCAGCAAATTACAGAAAAAGCAGGGATTACAGGAAGAACGTGGAGAAGGGGGGTGGGATTCCGATCATGTGCTGCTCGTGGCCACCCACGGCCAGGGGGAACGCAGCCCCACCGCTGGGACACGCTTCCCGCACGTCTGCAACATTCCTCGCTTGTCGTCACTCACCATTTGGACAGCAGGTCTCCCCAGGTCTCCAGGATCTTCTCGGCGCATTCCTTTGACACGTCCCCCGAGCCGCTCAGCAACGGCTCGTCGTTGTCTGGCAGAGAAGAATTGAATACAACTTTATTATTCTTGTTCACCCCAAACAGTATAGACCTGAGAAAAATCCTGGGTCCCAAAATGCTCCCTATTAGGGCGTAGGAAAGACTGCTTCCGACCATAAGCTCCGGATTAAAGCAGTGCACTATGTAGGGAAATAGGGGGCCATGGGATGCATAACTGATACCGGGCTATTGGGGTACCCAAACAAGGCCAGGGACTTACCTACAAACAAGGCCAGGGACTTACCTACAAACAAGGCCAGGGACTTACCTACAAACAAGGCCAGGGACTGACCCAACAGAGAGACCAACAAACGGCAGAGAGAGACTGAACCGGGGCCCAATACAGGCTGGCTAGACAGAGTGTAGCGGTCGGAGCCGAAGAGACGTACAAATAGACTTGTGGGTGTCATGCATCACGAATGACATAGTACGTACGTTACCAAGTAAGGCCCAATCCGACGGGAAGAGGCCACAGCTGCCCAATGTCAATCCGAATCAAGTAATGTTCAGCCCGGCCACATCGCAGCAAAACATTTTGTGGGCGGAAAATCTGTCTTTTTTTTGTAACGTAGTATAGGTACTTAACTTAGCTCAGCAAAATGACTGAAACGTGATGCAAGAATGTACATTTCATGGAGCAGGGTATTCAAATCAGGCCTCCAAGTCAGTCACCCAGCATCTAGAGCAGGGGTATTCAAATCAGGCCTCCAAGTCAGTCACCCAGCATCTAGAGCAGGGGTATTCAAATCAGGCCTCCAAGTCAGTCACCCAGCATCTAGAGCAGGGTATTCAAATCAGGCCTCCAAGTCAGTCCCACTTCATTCCTTCATTGCAACCCCCTTACCAGGGACTTATTTTGACCTGGGACACCAGGTGGGTGCAGTTAATGATGACGAAGAACAGAAGGGCAAGTCCCTGATTAGGGGGTTGTGATGGAAAAATGGAGAGGAACTGGATTTGAGACCCAGATTTGAATACCAGTGCTTGGTATAGGACAAGGCAGGGTGGGGGGCTACGACTTGATTAGGCATAGAGCTGAAGAGACACAAGGCTTGTGTTTTAAACCGCCATGGGATATATTCAATAGACTCCGGTCAGTAACGGTCTCAGTGGAAACAAAAGCTATTCTGGAAAGTCACTGGTGCATAAGACTACCCGCTAAATGATTCAAAATGAAAATGTCGGATGGGAGCTCCAATGAGCTTAAACGAGACTTCCTGGTTTACATTCAAGTGAAACGGGACCAGAGTAGGGCAGCTCAGGTGGTCACCTTCCTCCTCGTCATCCTCGGGGGGCGACGGCACCATGGATCCGTGGGAGGCGGACGGCAGGATGTTGGGGCTGGCGGTTGTCTTCTTCGTCTCCCGCTCCGACTCGCTCTCCAGGCTTAGCACTTCGTACAGGGTGTCGTTGTTACTCTTGCGCTCCATCTGGAAGTAGCGAGGTACAGAGTCACATACACGCTTCCTGTGAAGGATCTAAAAGCAGCGTACTGGTGTTGCTGTTACCCTAGAATACATTTGGGGGGGGGGGGTTCACTGGTGTCTAGACAATGGAGGATCAGTACAAAATAGCAACTCGTTCACAATGCGTGGTTAGTCTAGGATTCATAAACCCTACAACAATGAAAGGCAGGAAATGGCAGTATTGGTTTCAAGTTTCCCTTGAAAAGGAGATTAGTCATCAAGGAAATTCCTGGTTAAATGAAGATTAAATAAAGATATGGGTATAATTAATAGAGGATAAATATTCTGCGGTAAAAATAACTTTACAGGAAGTGTGCAGACACCCCCCCTTGTTTTTCCAAAAGTGCTGTAGTACGTGGCCTGCACTGCTTTGTTATGGGCTGTAGATTGGCCCTATTTTAAATAGATAATTAAAATAACCTTTAGTTCTGCCATAAGCTCCCACCAGTTTCATCTGTAAGCTCTCACCTCTCAGGGTTTCAGTAAGAATAAGTTATGAGGACCACGATTTTTAATAATTAAAACAGTAGATAACCTACTGTCAATAGAACTGTCAACAGAACGTCATGCCGATGGCAAATCCATTACCTACTAAATCCATGAATTACTCAACAAGACACTGACTGAATCAATCAATCAATCTATCTATCTATGAAGGGAGCTGGACTGGCTCTAAGCTGCAACACATACGTTGGCTCATTAGCATGGCCCGATAATATCCATGTCGCGCAAAACACACCCAGAATCACAGAATCCATTAACGTGGATTTCAACAAAAGAAAGATGAATCCACATTAAGGGCAGAGTTTATGTTCAGGTTTAAGTACAGCAGGAGCTTGCTGCCAGAAACCAAGAGCTCTCCCAACAGGTCTACCAGCCTAGCAGTGATACGCGGTTCGACTCATCATATCCCCCCAGTCCCCACAGTTACGTCCCCCCGTGCAAGCGGGTTAAAGGTCATAAAATTTCGTTTGGATAAAGGGCGGGTGGGTCGCTGGTGGGAAGCACGTTGAATGACATTGACATTGCTAGGCCGAACACGATCTTTACTTTCAAAGTAAGCTACATTTCAGCAGCCAGCCGGCTTACCTCTGTCGATCGATCTCACCTGTCTGAGTTTTAAGTAGTAGGTCTCGGTGAAGCTGCGTTTGCTGAAGGGCCAGAACAGCCTATCGTTGGGGGAGCAGACTCTGACCCTGGTCTCCAGCAAGAAGCGAACGGGCTCCTCCACCTCCGTTATCACCAGGTCAACCGCCGTTGTCATGTACATGAACTTATCTGTTGGACATGACCCAGAACCACAATTGATTAAACCCTGGAAGTTGGGGATGCTTACACAGTTGCTGCCGTCCTGGATATGAATTTGGGCATGGAACAGAGGTCAACTACGTAGGTGAATGCGTTCACGCAGGACTGCATGTCATTTGGGATATAAATGTCTCCTACACAGCATCAATCAGGTGAGATCAGCCGCGGTCGCGGTCGGCTATGGGAATCAGCTGAGAGAATTAGTGGTCTGAAACGCAGCCGTAGAGAACTAGGAAAATGACAATGTTAACATTCCAGAACCAGGACACATGACTCCAGGAAGGTGGTCTGCATGTCTACCTTTAGGGGTCTCCTCGTTCACAGCCTGGAACTGTGGCGTGTTGGGGTTCCAGCTGCCCGTGATGATGTAGGACTTCCCATCAGAGGACTTTCCCATTGATTCTAGGTCAAGCAGGTGCATGTCACTGTTCTTCACGTTTTTCCCAGGACTCAGCAGGAGGCCAAAGCACCTGGAAAACACACCCACGACGCTCACACCTTATGCTTGGAACAAAGTGGATGACCCCCGTAAAGAATCAGGCTAGGTAAACATATCACATGCTCCTAATATAATGAACAAAAGCTGGGGATAATGCCGTTTAAGAGAGCTTCTAATCCAAGTCTAATGTAGGTACATATACAATAACAAAAAAAACACGGAGCTGAAGTTCAGTTGAAAGGTTTCGGTAGTGGTTTCAGACTATGTTATGAACCGTTGAGAATTACCAGGCTCCGAACAGAAACATCCATCTCTTTTTCATGGCCGGACTGGAACACTTAAGATCGGAAACAGACGAACATTAACCCGCGGTTGTTTACCAATTGTAACTGAACTATGGCTTGTTATTAATATCTGAGAGATGTCCTGACTGAGAAGTCTCCCTGGTGGCGAGACCAAGGGTCCCGGTTAGATAAATGTCCAATACACGGTTCCATGACGGCGTTACTTCAGTTTCTTTGGGTTAGTGTGTCTCTGTGCATCTCTGATGCTTGCAGGTGTGTTACCTCTCAATAGCCAGCTCCTTATTGGACGTCTGCTGGACATAAATGACAATCTTCTTATCCATTCCCGGCCGCAGCTTGAAGCTGTTCTTGTCCTTGTCTTTTGCCACAGCGCTGGAAGGAGAGAGAAAGAAAAGCTCTTATTCTAAAATGCATTGGCTGCATGAACAGCGTTTTGGAAAAGAGACTGCCTCATTGGCCTGAAAACATTATATTAGTCTACTGTATTACCGAACTGAGACATTTCGGTAGATGAAGACAATTCCACTTTAGGCTTGACAATTCATTGATCTAACAGCCCGATGTGAGCACTGGGAATTGGCGTATTTAAATAGGAATTTTGAGCGTCCAACAAAACAGCAATAATCAACTAAATCAAAGCGGAAGTCCACCTCCCGAAAAAATTCTACAAGGACAAGTAATTTAAACATGGCATACAAGAGGAACATGGGGTATACTCTTAGATAGACTACACTGGAGTTATCAACTTCAGAAAAAGATGTGGTTCCTAAGAAGAAATTCTAAGGTAGTTCTTTCTATACACAGCTAATGGAAACAGATAAATTAGGTAATAATCACCATATAGAGGGATGGTGACTACGGGCTTGAGAATTTAAAAAGGACATGTTCAAATCTTTGCCAAGAAAACATTGTTCTTAAAAGCATTTTTACATACGCACTCGAGTCGTGGTATCTGTGGTAGAATTCCTAGAGAATAACATCTTATAGACTTGCGTGTTAGGCCCTGTTAGCATGTGAATGCTAAGCTCTGATCTCATCGTTCCACAAATAAGCAGCCTGCGGGCTAATGAGGAAGAAATTCCTCATTAGGAACGTCTCAAATTAAGTAACGGCTTGTTACGTTTTCAAAACAACCAGTGTAGGATTTGTCCAGCTGGGGACTAAAGGAAATAACTTGTTTGGTGGGATTAGAAAACAACCTTCAGCCAAGAAGTCCCAATTTTGGCACACATAGGACCTTCTTTCTGTGAAAATCTATTTCAGAAGCAGAGCTATGACCTTAGGGTAAAAAAAAAAAAAAAGAACAGACTTTGCTTTGCAAGTTATTATATATAATGTGTGACTGTCGCTGTCAACTGACATAACCAGTTTCTAAAAGATAATATCTAAAAAAAGGAGGTTTTGTATGAATGAAAGGTCCCACGTAGCTCAGCTGGAAGAGCATGGAACCTACAACACCAGGGGTGGTGGATTCCATTCGCATTTTACACTTAAAAAATTAAGTGTAAATTGTAAATAATAACAAAACGTGGCAGAAATAACTTTTTTTTATGGTGTTTAATATAGTTGGAACCCCAACTATATTAAAAAAAAATTATTGTTCAAATACCCACTTGAAGGGGAGGACTCGACAAGACATTTTAAACAGTTGAGCCTTTTAAACAGTGAGTTGGTGAGTGCTAGTGACCAGAACCCCTCTTGGGTCTAAAATAAAACCCATCCCAGAGCACAAAATCATGGCCATTTTTCTGCTTATGTCTGCCTGAGAGCTTGAGCACTTGCTTGCCCGTTTGCCATGGTTACGCGGGATTATCTACTCCCCCTGTGTCATAACAAGTGGGCATGGTTGACAATTGGGCCGACACCAACTGATCAACAAATAAGCTTCGTAAATAACTGCTTATTTATAGATCGGTCAGTGAGACAATCATTCACCCATGGGACATTGTGGATTTGATGCTCTCTAACACGGCCGAGTATCCTAAACGCCTCTCTGTCTGTCGGTCTGTGCACCTGATCAGCAGAACAGGGCTGTTTAATGTCAGGCACGGTAATGGATTCCTCGGCAGACGTCTGCGTGTCAGCCTAGCTCGTCGACTCAGGGCCCTCGTTAGCCCTCTGGTGAATAAGCCTCTTTGTGAAGCCCAGGGATCAGAGAGGAGGAGGTTGTGCTATGCGGGATGATAAATTAGAGGAAGCGCATGTCTACACTTCTAAGAAAGAAAATTAACATTTATTTTAAAAAAAGGGGTTATTTTAGTGGTTTCCTTGTCTTCTGAAGGGGAATATTTCTTTCAGAAAGGGAGAGTAGAGCTAATTCAGTAAACACATAATATGCAGTAAATGGACTGGAGAAAGAATGATGGGTTCAAAGAGAAAGCTCGGGAATTTTGCAGGGGTACTACCCATACTTCCCCCAGAGTCCAACAAACCTCCAAACTATCCCTTTAATGCTCTAACATACTAAAAATGTACTACACTTTGGGAGGGGTAACTACCTGATCGAAATATGACAAAGACAATTAGATAGCTTAGACGAGCCAAAATAATTTGCATCTCTTATTTATTATTCGAGATAGTCTTCACCAACTTAAAATAAAAAAACTGTGATGGAAAACATCCTCAACTGTGCAATTCAAAGAGCCAAACAAATGTAATTGCTTTCAAGCAAAGGACGACAACCTGGCTATTTCTATTGGCATTTGTTTGATAACACTGAAAGCTATAGTTAAAGCTGAAAGATATAGCTAGTTTATTTAGTCTTAAAATACCTTTATGCCTTTTGTTCATCTTTAAGGATAGTTCCAACTGGCTAGCTGCCCACTCCTACCAGCTGTTAGTGGGCACATATGGTAGCTGGCCATTTATAGTACAGAAGACATATTTTCTAGCTATATAATACAACCAATGGTTTAATGGAATTAATCATTTTGAAACCCTCAAAGCAACACACATGTAAAGCAATGGGTTTCCCAACAACCTGAAGCTTACTTTACCCTTTGTGGTCATTGCTGAAGAAAACAACGAGCTAAACTCATTGATGACACAAACCTGTCTTACCACGAATAGTTGGAAAAGGCGCAAAACCGGTAAAGGGGGCTATGTGTTTATAACATTGATTCTCGAGGTAATAATACACCAAACAACACCACGCTGAATGATGTGTTCTACTTCGTGAAGCTTTGCCCATGGGGGCTTTGCTCCTATTGGTTTATCCCGCTGCCAAAAGGCAGTCACTGAAAATGTAAATATGCAAATCACACCTCTCATGGCCATCTGCCCCATGGCTATAAAAGAGGGTCTCACACTCTGCAAGGTCTCCCTTTTTTCTTCACGAGAAAGGTTTAGGTATGCAGTCTACGGTCATTTCTACTAAGCCAAGGATGGCTTCACCATCTTCGACCGCTGGAGTGGTCCTTGCTATCCCGACTTCCCTGTCGGCGTGCCGGTGTAGCGTGCTTGACGCGGCGGTCGACGCGCACACACTTTGCTGTGCGTGCTTGGGACTGCTGCATGCTCGCGAAGGTGCTAAAGAGGAGCCTGTGTGCACCGCCTGCGCTGTCCTCCCTTTACAGGTGAGGATGGATAGGCTGGCGTACTTTGCTGAGGTCGTCCCTCTTGCTGATGTCCTCTCTCTCTCCTCGGCTGAGTGGGTGCGGAGTTGTTCAGACCCTTCCTCTTTGGAGGATGAGGAAGAGGTCGCCCCGCCAAAGGACAGGAGCGTCGACCCCCTGGCGGTGAAGGAGGGGGATGATCTCTTTGAGGCCGCCCGCTGGACGCAGGTGTTCCGCCCGACACCGACTGCGGCGCCGGAGTTCCCTCCTCTGCGCAAGTACGCAGAATAAGCATGGGGGGCCCCCTTCATGACCCGAGGCACGGTTAAGTCTCACCTCGCCTTCACCATGGTGGAGGGAAGGCTGGAGATGTTGAGCAAGGGCATTCTGCCCCTGGAGGCCACCCTGGCTACTTCCCTGGTCCCGGGCCTGAGCACCTGGAGCGACAAGCGCCCGGCCCTGCCGTCCGTGAAGGACCGCGTCTCCGCCAGCCTGGCGGAAAAACAGTACGCCTTGTCGGTGCAGTCCCTGGTGGCCTGCAACAACGTGGGCCTCCTGGCGGCGGCCGTGGCTAGGATGACCGAGGGACGCACCTCGCTGTCTCCAGCAGAGGTGAGTGAGGTGGCAAGGGCTTCGGCGGCCATTCTCAAACCCAGGCCAACTCTCTCTCGGCCTGGGTGATGGCCACGTCAGTGGTGCAGGTCAGGCACCTGTGGCTGGCGCTCACCTCCCTGAAAGAGCCTGAGAAGATGCCCTTCCTCAACGCTCCGTTGCACGAGGACGTGGTCTTTGGCGCCACGGTCACTGAGGCCCTGGTGCGTCAAAAGGACAGGGAGGAGCGTATCTGGCTGGGTCCCCTTCTGCCGGTTCCTGCTTCTTCTTCGGCATTCGCTGCCCACCCCTGAGGCTTCGGGTTCACGGCTGAGTCGACATCCTCAACATCACCGTGCCAGGTCTACGGGCGCATCAGAATCGGATGCGTGAGGGGAGGGAGCAGCGTGAGGGGAGGGAGCCGTCCCCTCCTCCTCCTACCCGCCGGCTGAACGAGGGGGGCCGGAAGGTCCCTCCATTCAAGAGGCGCCGTACCAGACGTTTTGGGGGGGGGGGGGTCCCTAGGACGCTTTTCCACCCTGTGTGCGTTTGGTGGGGAGCTCCTCTGTGTTGATAAATGAAGCTGTGTGTGCACCTTATTTATCAGTGAGTGAGCCTTCATTGCAGACGACTGTTGCATGCCCGGGTAGGTTTGATAAGTGGTCCTCCTGCCCTCAGTCTCTGACTGGGGCATGAGTTTGTGGCTCCTCCTACTGCTGGATGGCGGGCGTGTGTGGGAGCCCGGGCAGGGTTCTGTTGGGCGAAGAGGAGTTTTCCGCTCGCCCCACTAAGGTATCTGGCCAGTTGTATTCGACTGCGCCGCCTGCTGGAGCCTCTATCTCCATGGTTACGGCTGTAACCAATAGGGACTTGGACAGCTCCGCCCAGGTGGCGCATGTGTCTTCCTCTCCCTTTCAGGTTGGCCCCACCTTGGGCGGGGTGGCTGTTTACGGACGGCCCTCCCCGCGGCGGTCGGGGCTACAGAAGCGTGCGGTCAATGGCTGACCACAGCTCCCCAGCTGCGTGCTCGACCGCTCTCTCTGTTCTACTCAGAGTGGCGACGTCTGTGCACACTGCCGGGCTGGTTGGACAAGACACTGAGAAAGGGTTATGTGCTGCAGTTTCACTGCCCGCCTCCCCCGTTCTCAGGGGTCGTGGAAACGATAATGGTGTCTCCAGGGAAAGTCGCGGCCCTGCAGGGGGAGATTGCGGACCTTCTGGAAAAGGAGGCAGTGTCCTTAGTCCCGTTGGGGCAGAGGGAGAAGGGGCTGTATTCCCCTTACTTCCTGGTGCCCAGGAAAACGGGAGGCATGAGGCCGATTCTCGACCTGCGCATTTTGAACAAATGCATGTCAAAGAGGCCATTTCGCATGCTCACGTCGAAACGTCTCTTGGAGTGCATGCACCCCGGGGATTTTCTGTGTCAACACCACGGGGCGTTGACACAGGCGAACGGCTCGATCGGGGCGTTCCCTGTGTTGGGCCAGCCGTTACGGACCTGGCTCCTGAGGCTGTTGCAGCGAGGACTGACCGAGGATGTCGTCACGACCATTTAGGGTGCGAGGGCGGCTTCCACGTCGGATAGCTACGCTGGCCGTTGGAGGATCTTTGCCCACTTGTGTGAGGACGCGGGGGTTGAACCCCTTTGTTGTGACGTGGGCATTGTCCTGGCGTTCCCGCGATGTCTGTTTGATCAGCGTACGCTCAAGGTGTACGCATGTGCGATCTCAGCGTGTCATGAAGGGTTCAATGGAGTAGCTGTATTTAGTCATCCCTTGGTGAAACGTTTTCTGGCTGGGTCCCACCGTCTCTGGCCGGTGGCTCGGCGGACGTTGCCACAGTGGGATTTGGCTTTGGTTCTGGAGGTGCTGTGTGACGCGCCGTTCGAACCTATTTATCAGATACCATTGAGGATGCTATCCCTTAAGATGGCGCTCTTGTTGGCTCTGACGTCTGCTAAGCGGGTCAGTGACCTTTGTTCGCTGTCGACGCAGCCTGGCTGTCTCGCCATCAACGGCGATGGCAGCAGGACTGTGTTGCTCCCTAACCCAGCCTTTCTGCCTAAGGTGATCAAGCTGTCGTTTTGTTCCATGAAGATGGTATTGTGGGCGTTTTCTCCCCCTCCCCATGCAGGAGCGAGGGAGGAGAGGTTGCATCGTCTGTGCTATGGCACAGCATGTGCAGCTCACGTCCGCGGTGCGGACCGCGCCCCAGCTCTTTGTGTGTCACGGTGGCCCCAAGGTGGGCCAGTCGTTGTCGAAACAGCGTCTGTCTCACTGGTTGTATGAGGCGATTGATCTGGCCTACGTGTCAACTCTTACGCCTAGGGGGTTTGGGGCACGGCTTTTTGGTCAGATGCTCCCAAAAAGCAGACGCTCAAGTGTGTGCTTGAGCGTCTGCTTGTGCGCCGAGTCCGGGTCTCAGCATGTTTTTTGGGCTGGCCTCAGACACTCCGATTCAGTTTATGCTGATTGAGGAGGTACTGGATGGGTGAGTGCTGTGTGTGCAATCGTTTGGGGCTGTTTATCAGTGTGCAAACGTATGTGCCAGTGGTTGAGCAGGATGGAAGCACCTTGGTGGCGCGGTTGGTATTCCGTGCCTGAGCCGTCCTGTTGGACACTTGTCTCGTTGGTGAGGTTGGTGCCCGGCAGGGAGTACATCTTGGGCTCGCTCGCTTTGCCCTAAACCAATAGGAGCAAAGCTCCACGAAGTAGAATGATACTTTAACGTTACTTTCGTAACTCCAGTTCTATGAGTGGAGCGTCTCCCATAGGGTTCATGCCCTGACCGGTCTCTGACTGCTTTTCTCATGAAGAAAGGAATGTCGGGAGACTGAGCAGTGTGTGAGACCCTCTTTTATAGCCATGGGGCAGATGGCCATGAGAGGTGTGATTTGCATATTTAAATTTTCAGTGACTGCCTATTGGCAGAGGGTAAACCAATAGGAGCAAAGCCCCTATAGGCGACGCTCCACTCATAGAACTGGAGTTACGAAAGTAACTATCGTAACGTAGGCACAGACCACACGCCGCCCTGACATGACGGCGACGCTGCGTACCTGAATGTGCCCTTCCCATCATCCTCCTTGATCTCCAGGCTAACGGTGAAGGTGAAGACGTCGCTGTCCGGAGTCATGGGCGGAGCCAAGCCTGAGAGGAGCGTCTTTTTGGCAGACCGTCTAAAGGCTGTGGCGAAGCTGTAGAGTATCCGGCTGACCTGCAGAGTGTCACACACACAAACAAACACAGAGTTACCTTTTCAGTTACCCGGGGGCATGACTGAGAGTTAGTATTCGTTTACAGCGTGTGTGTGGCACTGTCGGTCACATGTTAGGGCTCGTTCCCACACTCCACTGCAGAGCTTTTTAGTGGTGGACTCGTCTTCATCTCTTTACACTGCACGTCTGCTCTCTTCTCAGCTTATAGTCAAGATGTGTCCACGAACACACACACACGGACACTTCTAAGAGAGATTGCTGTATGACACACACACACACACACACACACACACACACACACACACACACACACACACACACACACACA
>JACXGI010013968.1:0-19840 GCA_016801175.1 Esox masquinongy | reverse complement strand
TCTAATTTTCTGAGATACTGAATTTGGGATTTTCATTAGTTGTCAGTTTTAATCATCACAATTAAATGAAATAAACATTTGAAATATATCAGTCTGTGTGTAATGAATGAATATAATATCCAAGTTTCACTTTTTGAATGGAATTACTGAAATAAATCAACTTTTTGATTATATTCTAATTATATGACCAGCACCTGTATGTGCCCCAGAGGCATCAGCTTAGACTGCTGGACCAACTTATAAAATATGATAATTTTCTCTCCGCCCATGGCAAAATTTGTACAAATTCAGAAAATGTAAGAAATAAACTTTACAACTACTTGTTTCTCTTTGTCCTCAAGACAGGGGCCACTAAAATATTTTGGTGATAAGTTAGCGAACAACCAATCAAATCTCCCCTAGGTTCCCAGAAAAGCAAAGTCTGGCCATGAGCATGTGTAGCCAAAACAAAAAAAGCAACAACAAAAACATGAAATGCAGTGTAGGATCCAGTAGGACACCGTTGTATATTGTGAGCAGCCATGTCCTCGGGTTGTGGTTGGATGTAATACAATATTTTAAAATGTTAGCACGTCCAAGTTGTTAAGATGTATGTAGAGTATGCCTAGTCTAACCTTCCTAAATGGCTTCCTCATGTAGACATGTATAATTAACAAGTGAATGAACCAGATCTACATTTCACCTTGCTGCTACATTCAGTATTGTCTTCTGCAAATCACGTATAACCTACAATGATTAAAGGCCTTTTAGGTTTACATCATAGAACATGTTTTAGGATGGTTATTTTTTGGGAACACATTGCAATCGTGTATGGAAATAGTATGTAACAATTTGTGTTGCCAATGAAAACAAAGGAGGTGTGATGCCAGATCGATAGGTAATCTCTGGAAAATTGCCCATTGCAAAAAACCTGAGTGTGGATAGCACTTGGCTAGGCATTGGAATTGCATAGTTGTCTTTGTTAGACTTTCTAAAACCTCACAAAAACACTATCAGATTGCTTTTGGAAACAATATGCTGGTTATCCAATATGTACTTTCTCCCAAAAAGTCACACCTGTGTGTAAAAAAAAAAAAAAAAAGGTCTCTGTGAAATGCAGGGTGTACCAAATCTGCCAACAGAGCAAGATTGTTACAAACCCTGTGGCTCCAGCAGTCTAGGGTGGATGGTACAGAAACCCGTAACAAAACTCATGCAAATTAGTGTAGTGTAAATGAACAGTGAGAACAAATGACACAGACAACCAAAGATACCGTCAAACATAAAACATTCATTATAAATACACAGTAAAGGGGTTAGGGAAAAGGGGCTGAGCTGGACCCAAGAAATGAAATAATATAGTCCAAACACCCCTAAACTGAACTTGCCTGCCTCAAGAACCACTTAGCTGACTACTAACCAATACAAAAATACAGTGGGTGGTCTGCTCAGTTCTAACTAGTGTTTTTAGACAAAGTTTTCCTACGGGTTGTGTATGCCCAAGGGCGACTTGCTAAAAAAAACCTTTTCCCAGGGACACAGGGACAAACAAAACACAGGTTGAACAAGGACTAAACAGCAAACAATTGACTAGACAACACCAAACAAAACATCACAGCAATACATACTCACATGAAACAGGACAAAGTGAGATGTATGTGCTAAACTAAGTGATGTATGAATGAACAAAGTGTCTGTCTATCAAAAAAGGATCTACAGCTCAAGAGTGCCTACAGCTCAAGAGTGCCTACGTCCATGTAGGGTAAAGCAAAAGAGTCTCTCTGGAAGAACCAACTGATTGGGTTTTTAAACCAGGGATGTGTGATGCGATTGGGTAATGGAAAAAGGAACAGGTGGTGCAATTAAGAGGGGTGTCCACTGATTGGTCCGTCTCAGCAGTCAGGCGATGCACTCACGACTGCCAGGTGGGAAACACCAACGAGCACAATCAGGAACATAAGGGACACCTGGGGAAACGGCAGGAGGGGAAAAAACACAAACGCACATACAGGGTACCTGCATGCGTAACAAAGATAAGCAATCTCTAATTTGATTTCTTTTGTAGTATTATAACAATATTGTTACATGCCAATGACTGAATTCTTTTGTAACAAGTGCTTTGATGTTGTCAATAGTATGATCTAGCCTGAAAATGTATGTTGCATAAATTAATAATAGATATGCAAGGAAATCAAACTATTATCACAATTTCCCCCAAAAATGTTAACCTACATATTTTTCCATTCACTAGTATACGATTGACAAGCAGTCCTCTTATTCCACCGTTTAGCACTGTATATATGCATTTTCATGGCTGTGTACAAATTAATAATCAATAACCAAGCATTAAGACAGGTCAAACCTCTTGTCCTGACATTTTTTAAATGTCCTTACCCATTTCTTCCACATGCTATCAGGACCAAATGGACTGATATAAAATGTCCATACCCTTTTCTTCCACATGCTATCAGGACCAAATGGACTGATATAAAATGTCCTTACGCTTTTCTTCCACATGCTATCAGGACCGAATGGACTGATATAAAATGTCCTTACCCTTCTCTTCCACATGCTGTCAGGACCAAATGACCAAATATAAAATGCTAGTTGCATCATGGGGTGGGAGCTTTACAGTTAGTTGGTTCGGGAGCTGGTGGGACCAAATCTGAAGGTTATATACTAAGTAGAAATTGTCCTTAATGGCTCATTAGACCTTAGCCCCACACTGTAAGATCACAATACATTTGAAGAGTGTCCATGATATGTCTTTAACCTCAGTCTTTTCCAGTCTTTTACTGAACTGTACATGTTATGTGTACACTCCCTTTCCAGTATGCAGGAAGTTTCTGCTGACGAACCAGGACCAAAGGGATCGGCTATATGAGGTGGTGGCTCCAGGGGCCTGGGACCAGAGACGTAACATATGGCTGAACATACAGCTCAATTACAGTACAAACAGTGAGGCCCTCCCTGGTTTGGAATCAGGGTGCACCAAGGCAAAGGTTGTGTGATAATGAGAGACAGTCAGACATCACGGTAAACATCATAACAAGGTCTGTCAGATAGAAGACAAGCAAACACATCTTTCAAGTATTCCACTTGTAAATAGAATATTGTTTGATTTGATGACGCATATGAAACTATTTTAAATATTAATTCACTAATTTTCAGAGTGCACAGTAAATAAGGAATCCTATCACCTGGTTTAGGAGCGGTAGTTAGTACTGACCGTTTATGACCTTGTTTTAGCTTTGTGATGAAAGAATTTCATGGACTTAGATTTTGTGACCTCAACATCAAATTACTTTGAGTCCATGACAACAAATTTAGTCATCGCTGAATCTTGTATGTAAGACAATTAAGGGAATTTATTATGTAGAGGACAAATAAGTTATGGGTTGGGGAAATTAATGTGCATTCAAATGTATTAAATCTGATTTAGCCTTCTCGTGTTTTGTGAGTAATATTTAACATTGTGATCACCACAAACAAGGCTGAGGAGAGTGGTGATTCCAAATAAGATGGAATATTAGACTATACCACAGAGCACAAATGGATCATGGTCCTCAGAAGTTTGAGTTTTGATTTTTATTACTGGCAGAATGTAGAATGTCACTGATGTCACATTTAATGGTGATTAGTTGCAAGAAATAATGGAAATTTAAAACCAAGAATATACACGTGACATGAATTCTAGACAGGCTTCATTTCAGTTTCTGCATAGTAAATTACTACTATGCATAGTAAGTTACATTACTGTCCCGTTGCTGTGTGTTTACTGCTTTGTAATCATTCTGTCCTTCCATCTGAAAGCTAACTGGATGTTAAACTGTAGCTTGGCATGGCAACCTTAAAACATACACAAGCAAACATTTTTGTTAGCAACAGCAAGAAAGAAAAATACACAGTAGGCAGAATGCTTAGCTCTGAACAGCTTCCACAAAAAAGCATTGGTAGAGTCCTAGAGAAAGGAGGCAGTAGGCTCATGTCCATTTACGTTATGATTGGGCATATTTGGTAGGGTTGGCAGCAAGGGAAAAGATGATGGGGCTGAGAAATTATTGCTGATTTTAATGTTTGCTGTAATTCTATCCGTTTCGCCCTGAGGGAGCTATGTTTTTTTTGGAAATAAGTAGTTTCATGCAAATAAAAAACAATATTGCCATGTGTTGGAAGGAAAATGGGCAGGGGAAAAGCTTATCTAATGCTATTCTTCACATTTTGCAATGTAAGGTGGAAATAAATGTTTGCATTCTCAGTGATATCTGTCAATGGTCAATGGGCTGACATATTAAGACTAATTGAGTTACCGATCTAATCATGTTAATTATAGGGATAAAAAAATAAAATTAACAACAAAATGGCTAGGACAACTACACAACGACAGTGTGAAATTGCATTTTGTGCACTCTTCTACTATTCTATAATTTGGAGCAGCATATGAGACTGAGTTATAATGGGTTGGCTGTTGGTCATCTGGATTTACATCATTGGCCTGGTTATGGGTCAGACTATTATGGACATATCGGAGACAACTTTCTATGAAGCGGTAATTTCATTCCACGTTCTAGTGTTCCCAATTCCCACTGACAGAAATGCCTTCAATTCATGTGGTGTGACGTTAACGTAACTTCTGAGCACGCCGGCTTTCTGAACTAGCGCAACAGTACGTTTTCAATCTGTTTCCGTTTCATGTAGATTCAGGACGTTCCTGTTTTGCTTGGGTTTTTCGATTATGAAAGAAGTGCGGCTTTATCTACTTTGAACAATGAGCCGAATCTATCACAACACTTCCTTGCAGAATAAACCTGTTCATAATGAGAAGATCGGAAAAGCGTGGTCACCGCCCTCTTATCAGAGGTAGACCTTTGGTTGATTATTATCTAATAAGTAGTGCTTCTGATAGCCCACAAGAGACGTGTTTTTGTTGGAATGCCTGTGGTCGTTTCAAATGTGTAACATAATATACTTAACTCCACAAGTGTAGGGACAGAAGCTTTTGACGTAGTATAAAACAAAAGTAAAACAATGAGTACATGCTGTCCATCTTTTTGGTGCGGAAATGTGTATATATTTTAAGAAATATGTGACGTCGGAGCTGCGTACTTTCGGGACTGGAGTTGAGTATACTCGACTAAACGACAAGAGCTTGTGCATGCTACAATCCTACAACATGCAGTATATAGTCTACAAATGTTTTTCTCTTACAGTGGTCTAGGTGTGATATTAGAAGGAAGGTTGGTGGATGTCTCACGCCATGTTATCACTGATGTCAACAATCAGAAGGTAATAAGTTGACATGGAATGCTGTAGCCAGAAATGGTTTACTTACGCTGTTAAGAGTAGTCCTGGTGGATGATAGTCGAAATTAAAGTGACACTGTTTGAGAATCAAAACATGCCTACGTGGGGCTTTAGAGTCGGACTACTAATTATGGGCAATTCCCAGGTAGAGTGATACTGAGACGTCGCTTGAAATTGTTTGTAAAACAAAATGGCTGCACATTAAACATCTGCACAAAGGCCACTTTTAACAATTACCCTTTTGTTTATTTCCCTTTTTTCATGTACTTGAATAATGCATGATACAATGTTGTTGTTTTTTTAAATGTCTCAAACATTTGCTGTTTTGGCAGGAGCGATTCTATGTTTTATACATCAAACCCAGTCGAATCCATCAGAGGAAATTTGATGCTAAAGGGATGGAGATTGAACCAAACTTTAGTGACACCAAAATGGTCAACACAGGTTATCTCATGTCATCATTCAGTGAGTATTCTTATTTAATAGATACAGTAAACTATGAATTGGCTTACACTGCTTTGGGAAATTATTTGCTCCCTTAAATGTTTTTAATATATGCTTAGCCTTTTAATCCAGGGTCATATTTGCTATTGACTTTATCTACAGGACACAAATTTGCACCGTTTTGGAAATATTTTCTTCCAGTTTTCGCAAAGATATCGTTACGGAGTCAAAGTCAAGCTCCCTCAATACCTGCACATGCGTTGAACATGACTATGTAAAGCTGCTAGTTTGAAGATGTTCCCACATAAAGCTTCTCTCTGACAGACTGTGACATCAAATACAAGCAATGAATGTTTTGTGTAGGCCAAACTTCCCTTTTTGTGTCAACGCTGAAATGACACACCTGATTTAATTTATCAAAGGTGATTAGTAGACTGAATTACGTGTGTTGGTTTATGGTTTAAACAAAAACCTCAACATCGATCCCTTCAAGAACTGCAATAGGTCTTCAATTTACATCTAGATGCCCTAGGAAAGCCCTCGTTCAACAGGATCTGTAAGGTAAAGTACAGTAGTTATCTGAAGGAAAGTCTCCTAGAAGAAGATTGATCTTTCAGTGTCTGTGCAAATTGGGAAAAGAAAACAAGGCATAGTAAATGGTAGCCTTCAAATAAACAAAGATAGATGAGGTATTTGTTAAATTACACTTTTATACAAGGCATTGGAGTGATATAGAGAGGCACTGGACCAACTATTGGAAGAGCAAAAAGAATGTTAAGCACTTGGAGCAGTGTCCATGAACTGCTCTGTGAGCGAGTGGGATTTCAATCTGATCACATACTATTCAACACTGATAGATTAGTATGTGACTGATAGAAAATGTTACATTGCATTTAGACAAACAGTACAAACAATACAATTCAGTATGACTCCTGATGTAGAAAGTAGCCTAAGCATATGCTAAAATCAAGACCACTGACCCGTATAGGGTTGTCCACTGGCCCGTATAGGGTTCTTGGTAATTAATTTGTGGCTCTTATGAACCACGCAACAAGCCATTTGTCTCCTGCTCAATATTTAATTCATAATGAATTTTTACTGGTGCATGGTTACTGTATGGTGCAGTGCAACATGTTCAATATGCACGTTGTCGTCTTGGCAAATTTGCAACTATACCAGACTTCTGAAATTTTGGATTATATACTGACTGTGCATAGTGGTATTTTCTAATGTTCACATATTTTTTGATATCTTTACCTGATCTGTGTAGATCAACAACCATCTGTGTTCTTTCAACTGAAAGCTCTTTGGTCTTACCCACGGTGAAGTATGACAAAGGGATTTTACAATCTCATAGAATATCAATAGACACCACTTTGTTTGTTTTTATTGTAAACAAAGAGCTCCGGAAAAAAATAATAGACCACTGCACCTTTTTCTTTCCTTTCCAAAAAAGTCGAAAAGGAAGGTTTTGATTGAGGAACAGAAGGGTTAAAATTAAGAGACCACTGCAGATTGAACGCTTCTGTTCCTCACTCAAAGCTTTCCTTTTCAACTTTTTTGGAAAGGAAAGAAAAAGGTGCAGTGGTCTCTTTTCCGGAGCTGTATTTTAGGGTGCCAATTTACCTTTGAAATGTTTTGCTGAAAAAATCATAGTACTTAATAAAATATTTTGTTTGAAAATGTAACTAGTTGTTGGTTTTGTTTATTTTTTTCATTAAATTTCTTTAAGGGTGCCAATAGTTCTTCAGTTGACTGTATGAAATCAATTCTAAAGCCTACAACAAATTTGCCACCAAGCTATATTTTTTCTAAAAACAACTGTCTTTGTTACTCCCATGCAGAGGTGGAGGCTAAAGGAGAGACTGATCGCCTCACTGAGGTACAGCTGGAACAACTAGTGACCAAGGAGGATCTGGTGAAAGTGACAGGCAAACACTGTCCCAGTGGGACCATTGCTTTCTGGTACCCAGAGAGTGAGATGAACAATATTGAACTACAAATAGGCCAGGACATTCGACTGAAAACCAAAGGCAATGGCCCATTCATTTGTAAGTTTGGTGTTCAGCAGTCCTTTGGAAGTAACCCAAACTGAAGCTCGACTACAAGTTTTTTGTAGTGTAGAATTGTTTACGTTGTTTTTTGTTGCTTCTTCAGTTTCCTTGGCCAAAATTGATGGAGGCACAGTGACTAAATGCAATTTTGCTGGAGATGTAAAGGCAGGAGCATCGTGGACAGACAAAATAATGGCAAACAGCTCAAGTACCAACAGTGTGACAAAGCCTGATGGCCCAGGAGAGGGAGCAGATGAGGAGGAATGGGTAAGAGGAATAATGTGCACTCTTGAGGCCTGATTTTATTTTATTTGCACATAGTTATTCTTAAAGTATAACCACATAAGGAATAATTTATGTAATAGTCCATGTGTATTATTTCCTTTATCTTGGGGAAAGCATGTAAAAAAAAAAAAAAAGCCTAACCATTGAACATACATTTTCTCTGTACTGTATTCATTTCATGATTTTAATGTTGGATCACTATCTCTGTTTTAGGTTGATTGAAGAAATGAATGGAATTGAACAGTAAAATCTCTTATTCCTGAATGGTTTGACCTACACAGTTCCAGCCTCCATTGTGTTGTTGTCGCAGCATATGCAAGCTGAGGGGGAAGAGGGTTGTTTCATTTTCCTCTTTTTTAATTTTTTTTTAAAATTACATTTCTTTTTTTGTTAAGCACTTGTATTTTTTGGATTTGTTTAGATCATCCAACAGGAAATATGAACCATGTAATAAACCCAATGGAAATGTATTTGATGTTGGTGTTCTTCAGTATGTGTCATGCAAGTAAGTCATCACTTCAGTGTGAGTGCATATGCATTTATAGCTTTAAATATTAAGGTCACGGTTGCTTTCAAACTTGGAATTTCATTGCTAACTGAGGTGATAGTGATTCTATTTATATATTATGCACATAAAAAACAACATGTTACACATCCATCCCAAAATGGGGGGGGGGGGTTAAAGAAACTAATAAACTTGGATACAAATGTTCGTATTTATTGGAGAGTAGTAATTTCATCCACCCTGAAACAATTGCCCAGATTTAATCTAGTCCTTTTAGCAATCATTTTTACAGGACATTTTCAAAAAGGAAATCTACATGCAATATCCTGGCACATAATACATATTTTTACAAATACATTCTATTAAGTCTTTGAACAAAATCATTTCTGTTGTTAGTTAGTTAACCAGAGAAAGTGCAATATTTGGATGTGACTTTGCTAGTGTAAACCATATAAAAACCATATCAAACAACATGATGGAACTTAACTAGTTTAAATAAAATAAATTAGAATGTGTAATATTGTCTAATAACTAATTTAAAAACATTGAAATACATATTTATTTTAGATTAATGTTATTATGGATTATAATGAAATCGAGGTTAAGTCAAATCCAGGGTGTGGTTACAATCATGGTACTCTGGTCCATCTGTTTTTTATCCTATCACCTCAGTTCAGCTGCTTTCGCTTGTTTCTCTTCTGAACCACTCCAGAACAGTCTGCTTGTTTTCTTTCACCCATTTAATGTTGGCCTGAGTTCTCTCTATGGCTTGCTCTAGGGCCCTGCTTGCAGAACCCAGTTCTTCGTTATAGTTGCTCTGGAACTGCCTCAGCTACACAATAGCAATAAGGAAAAGTTTGAATTAGGGTGGAAATCAGTTATATTGCCATTCCTCAACAATCAACTCCCACCAGCTGGAACTAGTCTGTCATCCCCAGACACTAAAACTGAATCACTGCATTCTATTCAGTTATCAAGGCGGAACTGTGGGTGTGCCTGTTCCGAATAGAGAGAAGCTCACCTCATGGAGCTCAAAGTCTGTGGAAAATCTCTGTGTCACTCCCTCAATCAGTCCGCCCAATGACATGATCCCTCCATCATAGCTGACAAGTAAAGCAAACGGGAGAGGTAAGATGAGCATGTATGCTCACAGCCAGTGATTGAAGGCAATTTAGATGACAGCATAGCAACTCCAAACAAAGAGATGATAAATACAGAGGTAATTGCTGAAGTTAACCTTTGCACCTGACGGTAGATCAGTCTACGCCTTCATTATTGGTATATTGCTTTATAACCTTGTGTTTCTTTGGCTGATTTTATGAGAAACCATGAAACATTTTTAAACCAATATCACCTCATAAGGTTTATAATTGCTGGTAGAACTTCATTATTTAGGTCTGAAAGGAACATGGTCCTCTGGCTTGTTTCTATCAACTTCAGGTCTACATTTCAACAGAAAAAAACCTACTCCAAGCTGATGCTCTTCCAGTTTGCGCGTACAAAATTCCAGGCTATTGCTTGCCCTGCCACATTTCTGGCAATGTAGTTGATGGTGGAAACAGCATCCATTTTTCTGATCTTGTCAGGGTCCAAAGTGTACTCCAGGTATCTGAAATGTAGGAAGGAAATATCTGGTGTTTGTTCAACTGTAAAGTACAGTTGGATGTGCCCAAAGGGTTTGGTAAACACGGAAAAGAATCAAACCTGTTCAGGAGCCAGATCTTCTTGGTGCATGAGAGGGCATATCTTAATTTGTCTTTCTCTGTGGCCGTGGTGGCATTCTGAAATTGACCCCAAGCGAATTCCCACTCCTTCTCTCCCCCAGCTGCTATAGCTTGGCAGTAGATGATGGCCTTCAGGTTAGGGTGTATACTGTGGTAGGCGAGAAACAGTATTAGTAAGTTTAATGAATAAATACACTCTTTTTTTTTGCATAACTTTGGTTTTTGAATCAAAGTTATGCAGAATTACAGGTTATAATAGTGTTATATGCTATGAATGGAAACCCATTTCAACTGTGAAATACAGTGCAACAGGAAGAGGAAGTTGACTTGATTAAACTTAATTCCGTACTTATTGCTGGTTTTGTTTGTCATCCAGTCATCAAAGAATGTTGTTACCATTTGTTGGCAGTCTTGAATTTCATTGCTGCATGCGACTAAGATGGAGTTAATATGATTGTACCTGGGAATGAATAAAAGATGTTAATACTTATGTAGCAGATAGAGGTGTGTGAAACATACTCCTCCACCTTGTCTCCACATGCACTGTTCAAGAGATGTTGGCATGTCTTACTGTTCAGTATGGCTCAGGTGGTCTATGGCTGTCGAATTCATAGTGACATTTTCAAAATGTTGATAAAGGCCACGAACTTGCTTTCGCAAGTATGCCTGGATATAGGATATGAAAAATAATGAATTAGAGTCAGGTTTGTCATTTCAATGTGTATCAGTTCAGTTTGCATTAATAAAAGGACACTAATGAAAACCATCATATTTGATGACTGACCTGGATTGGGCCATAGACCTCGGAGCGATCAAACATAAGAATGAAATAGTCCAGGTTTCTCAGCGCAGATTCCCATGGTATGTACTCTGTGTCATTCCGGAGGTACTTAGTAGTTCTCAAAGCCAGTGTCACATTGATTTGTTTGGCCCTTAATTAATAAAATTCATAATATAGTAGCTGCTCAACGAGGATATGAATGACATCATGAAAGCATGATTTATGGAAGGTTTCAAACCAAGGAAATGCAATCACTGTAATGTGTAAAACATGGTCTTAGATTAGATTACCTTGCCAAGTTGAATGCATCATCAATTAGCTGTCCCCGGTTGATGATCGGGATTTTCTTAAGAAAAAATAAAAATAATTGTATTATTAAAGTGAACAACTCAAGGTAGCTAGAAACCTTGTTTTACTACTATGCTCTATGGTCTGGGATCTGTGGCAAGAAGTTAAAATTACCCGATGCATGTAAAGTGTCTGAAATTCTTCAATATAGCCTACTCACAAGAATGTACTTACAAAAACCTTGTTCTGCACATTCTCTCCAAATATTGCTTCCATACAAACCATTACCTAGGCTCCTTAGAATAGACTTGTTCTTACTAAATCAACAGGCTATTTTAAAGGAGGACAATTCATGATAATGTACATGTGCAACCTTCTAATCACCTAAATATGACCTGACCTGGCCTGACAATACAGTTCCACCCAAATGAGGAAGACTTACATGAATATTTCTTTCCAGCTGAGAGAGCAGTCTATCCCAATTCGCTGGATCATAGTTGACTCTGAAATATCCTGTGCAGTTTACATTAGCAAGCACCCACTTGTCTTTTTCCGACTGTACAGCTGTCAATGCTGTTGAGATAATTCAGAACATAGGAGTTACATTCATCAATACTGGATTCTTTTTTACAGAGTATCACCATTTAACTAGATTTTAATTTTACAAATGTTACTGGGGCTTGAAATGTTACTGGGGATTCACAAAAAGTTCACATATTTTTCAGTGATAAAGGTTTTAATCATTGAAAAACAATTTGACTGTGGGACAGCCAAAAATGTTGGTTTGTCTCAAGCTTGAATGATTCCAAAGATGTTAAACCACAGGTAGATGATTAATTAATGCTAATTAATACATCAAATGTATGCAAAAAGACATTGTTATAGTCAGTACACATCTAAACATTTTAAGTTTGGATAGTCTACACATGTGAATCCAATTTGGTTTGGTCTCATAGCTTGAACGCTTCAACAGATTCAGCTTAAGGGTTAGTTAATGCTACACAAATGTATTCACATTTAAATCATCATGATCAAAATACGTGTAAGCATTTTAAGTCAATATAGACTAAATATGTGAAATTCTGTAGCATACATGGTTAAGAGAAAGACATTTTGTTAGTATCCCATTCAAGTCAAGGGAGGTTTATAAAAATGTTTTATAAAAGATATAAAATGTTAAATAGAAGTGACTCAATCCGTACAGGCATACACATTTTAAAGTTTGAACTGCTTTTCTAGCTCAAACAGTGTAAGAGGATGAGTGTTGCAAATAATAAGTACAAGTACAAATACTACAACCCTGTTTCCAAAATTTGGGATGCTGTGTAAAATGTAAATAAAAACAGAATGCAATGATGTGCAAATCATTTAAAACCTATATTCAATCAAAAATAGTACAAAGACAATAAATCAAATGTTGAAACTGAGACAGTTTGTTTCTTGAAAAATATACGCCCACTTTGATGCGAGCAGCATGTTTCAAAAAAGTTGGGACAGTGGCAACAAAAGACTGGAAAAGTTGTGTAATGCTAAAAAACTAAACCTGGTGGAATATCACACAACTAATTAGGTCATTTGACAACAGGTCAGTAACATAATTGGGTATTAAAAGATCATTCCAGAGAGGATGGGTCTGTTAGAAATGAGAATGGGGAGGGGTTCACCACTCAGTGAAAGTCTGCACGGGCAAATAGTGCAACAATTTAAGAATAAGAATATTCTGTAATGGAAATCACTGCATGGGCTCTGGAACACTTCTGAAAACCATTGTCTGTGAACACTGTACGACATTGCATCCACAAATGCAAGTTAATACTCTACCATGCAAAGAAGAAACTATGTATAAATAAGATCTAGAAACGCCGCCACCTTGTCTGGGCCCGAGCTTGGTTGTTGCAACTTAAGATAAGATTAGATTCAACTTTGTCATTGAACAGTACCAGTTCAGTACAAGGAAATGCAGTTAGCATCTAACCAGAAGTGCAAATAGAGGGCAGGAAAATTATTAATATTTACAAGCACAGTGTGGAATATTGTATTTACATTACAAGTGGAATGTGTAAATGTGCAATGAAGGAAAATGCAGTACAAATGGCAATACAAAATGTGCAAACGTGGCAGTTGAACAAGTAATGTAGTAGAGTGGCATGAGCAACCAGTATGCAGAGATAGCAGCACTAAGGTCCTCGAGGTAGACATGTGTGTAACACCTATACAAATGCAAGCACAATGTCAATTCTGAGTGTGCAAAATGTATATGTGCGTGTGTAATAACTGAAAAACTTCCATTATCAGGCTTTGCAAGTCAGTGTCAGAGAAGTATAAGGGTTTAGTGCAACAAGGATCTGAGAAGCGGGGGGTATGGTAAGTGATGGGTCACAGAGTTCTCAGGGTCACAGAGTTCAGCAGGGTTACAGTGGATGGGAAGAAACTGTTCCTGAGCCTGCTGGTGCAGGACCGAAGAGACCTGCCTGATGGTAGGAGGGCAAACAGTTGGTGGCAAGGGTGTGAAGGGTCCCTGATGATCCTGCACGCCCTGCGCAGACACCGCTTGCGCTGGCAGGAAGCTAGGCACAAGTGATGTGCTGGGCGGTTTTCACCACCTGTTGCAGGACTGAGTCGAAGTGGAAAACTGTGGTCTGACAAATCAAAATTTGAAACTATTTTTGGGACACCGTGTCCTCCGGACTAAAGAGGAGAGGGACCATCTGGCTTCTTAACAGTACACAGCTCAAAAGTCAGCATCCGTAATGGTATGGGGGTGCATTAGTGCACATGACATGGGTGACTTGCACATCTGTAAAGGCACCATTAATGATGAACATTATATACAGGTTTTGGAACAACACATGCTGCCATCCAGATGTTTTTTTCAGGGAAGGCCTTGCTAATTTCTGCAAGACAATGCCAAACCACATTCTGCACATATTACAACAGCATGGCTCTGTAGTAAAAGAGTCTGGGTGCTAAACTGACCTGCCTGCAGTCCAGATCTGTCACCCATTGAAAACATTTGGTGTATTATGAAATGAAACCATTAAGCAGCTGAAATTCTATATCTGTGACGCTTGCTCCACGTGGCGCTGTGTGCCCTCTTCCTCTCCGGCACTCCACCTCGCCAGCGTACTAACTGCTGGCAGGAGATGATGGCAGCAGCGCACCCCACCGACACACCTGCTCCTCATCACTAATTATGTTGTGTATTTAAGTTCCTTGTTTTCACCTGCACCCCACAGATTATTTTGTCCTGTTATTCGTTGACCGTGTGGTGCTGTTGTGTTTTTTGTGTTATATAAAGAGTATAGAATTGATCTCTGTGTTGTTGTCATTTTGTTGTTTTCCTTTTTGCCTCACTTTTACGCACTCCCTACCCTTGTATCTCACAATATCAAGCAAGAATGGGAATACATTTCACTTTCAAAACTACAGCAATTGGTCTTCTCAGTTCCTAAATGCTTCTGTTAGTATTGTTAAAAGAAGAGGTGTTGTAACACAGTGGTAAACATGTCCCTGTCCCAACTTTTTTGAAACATGTTGCTGGCATCAAATTAAAAATGGTTATGTATTTTTCCAAAAACAATAACATTTCTCAGTTTCAACATTTGATATGTTGTCTTTGTACTATTTTCAATTAAACATAGGGATGAATGATTTGCACATCATTGCATTCTGTTTTATTTGCATTTTACACAGCGTCCCAACTTTTTAGGAAACGGGGTTGTATATGTCAAAGATTGAATTAACCTGTGGCCTTTGCAAGCCCAAGTAATTAGTTAAATATGCTGTTATCATCAAGTGTATACAGTATATTTGGCATGTGCCAAATGTATATCTCTATATATAAATGGAGCATTACTACATGATATAGCTGATTAAATAAGCTCATGTTATTACCCAGAGGATGCTTATTAAGAGATACAACGATCACCATGAACACAGTGCTTTCTGTGTATTAATACTTACTTTCATCTTTTCTATCCAGCAGAATGTTTTCTTTGTGTTTTCCTTCCTTCATCACATTGATTGGTACCTGCCATACAAAACTAATAAGATAAAAAAGAGATAATTAAAATCAATGGAATAATACAACCTTTAACTATTCATATTCACACTACACAAATAATATCCTTCAGTGTAGTGTAATTAAATCAAATGTAATTTGATTTAATAAAGATTTAAAAAGTTATCTCAAGATTTACTTCTTAAATATGCATGTGAAAACAATTGTCATAAAAATATCATAGCTAAATCTCTAGTCAATTGTTATTTTGCATGCATTGGAAATAGTTATGAGAGGTATTAGCTGTTCCCAATAAAAAAAAAAAATTGTTTTGCAAATGTAAACTGTTATGTCAGCATACGGTATAACTGTTTACAGTGCATGACAAATGACAGGCTGTGTCTGAGAACTTCTTGTATATAGTGTGTGGTATCGCACTACATGAAGTCACCTCCAAATGGCTTCGCACCCGTTATAAAGATAAGCAAAAAAGCTATATAAAATCAACAACACAGAATGTTTTTAAATGAAATTATTCAATATTAAACAAGTTGATTAATTAACTTGCTGATTAATTAGCCATAAAGATTGAAACATAATTAAAATTGTATTGAAATGTTTTTTAAGTGCATCTCAGTCTTAAGCAACTGTTTTGTGGCCTTAGCTTCCTTTTCACTGGGGATATAACCACTAGGTAACAAGCATGTAAAACCCTCATCAATCACCATGGAAAATGGTAAAGACCTCACAGATGTATAGAGATAAATGGCGGTTGGCCTTCATCAAATCAGGCAAATGGTACAAAAAATTACTAGTATTAAGTAGTATTAGCAATGTAGTACTACTACTTAGCACTAATAGGACAATAACTAAGTTCAAAATCATTGAAAACGTGATAAACATGCCTGGTAAAAATAATCCAAAGGCAGTAAGAAAGTTACAGAACAGTTGTATTTAACTGTATCGTCGGTCACTAACTCTCCAATAATACTATTAGACGCCATTTCCATTCCAGGAGCCTACTTCACACCAGAGGTGAGTTTGGCATGGAAAGGATAAAATCTACTGTCAAATATTGTGGATCTTTGATGTTATAGGGTTCTTTTGCTTCCACTGGTCATGGGACCAGGTCAGCGGTCTAATGAACTGTCGAGTGCCAGGACATTTTAACAAAAAAACTGGTTGCCTCTATCAGGAGGCTGAAATGTGGCTGCAAGTGGATATTCAAGCAAGACAATGACCACAAGCACACATTGAAACACATAGAAATTGCTAATTGACAAAACAAATTTTGCAATTGCCATCTGAGTCCCTGAACTTGAATCTCATTAAAAAGCTGTGGTTTTAATTGAAGAGTGCAGTCCATGAAAGTAGAAGGATGTAAAGGACCTGGAAAGATGAAGGAAATGTGTAAGATCCCTTCCAATGTGTTCTGCAATCTCATAACAAATCAAAGGAAAAGGCTCACTACCATTACCCTTCCAAGGATGGGGTGCACAAAGCACTGATAACAAAAGTGCTAAATTTGAAACACATTGTTGGAAAAAACATTTAGAATTTACAATTTTTCCTCATGTTTATCAAGGGTGCCAATCATTTTGGAGTCAAAGGTAAGCATGTTGTCTGTAGAATAAGAAATCTTGCACCAATGAGTTGATGAATGAGTTGATGTACCATAGCAAAAAAAGATCTTAAACAGAATCTTTACGTCCCAAGCTCTTGAAACATCAGCATAGGCCTACTAGGCTTATTCATACTGAGAATGTGTCATCTAATGCGCCATTGATTTTACTCACGATTCTAGCACCGGTTGTAAAGTATCAGCTAACCAAATCATATGTTCCAGTAATCTATCAGCCAATAACCTGAACTAGCAACATAAATACCCATCATTTACAATGTAAGTACAGGAACATTGGCGTTGTGTACATTTTTGTAAAACATTTCCCCATTGCTGCAAGAACAAACTCAGAATTGTAGTGTCTTAAAATTGAGATTGTAGTGTCTTAAAACAAGGCCTAACCTAATAGCTTACATTATGTTATTAAATGACTTTTAAACTAAATGAGAACATTTAGGGATTGTTTTGTGACAATTGTTACAGAAGTTGTCCACAACATTTCAATGAATGATAAGAGAATATTAGAAGGACATTTCATTTAAAACTATTTTCTGAAAAAGATTAAACATATAATATAGGATATATATAGGATATAATATTCAGGATATAATATTTTCATTATATCCTAAAGGTATATAAAAAGCCTAGGTTTGCTGGGGATATCAGTGTCATCTGATTTTGTTGTGTATATGATGATGTAATGGCATATAGTTCAATTCAAGTTGAATTCAACTATATACATTTTAGTTCAAGTGTTACCAATGCAATAAAAAAGGAAATGTGTGATGTGTTTGTCACAGTAGCAACATTCCATTGCTTCATGAAAAAGAACTAGAGCTGCCTAGGCTTGAACTGCCTACCTGCTGTGGAGGACCAAGCACAGGATTTCACAAGATGAGTAGAACTTTCACAAGGATTTCACAAGATTTTACAGTGCAGAACTTACTTGTAGTCAGATGTTTGATTTAGGAGGAAATGTCTTTGGAATATTGCCCCAGTGGTTGTGTTGATGGTAATGACTGGGTAGCCCATTTGATTTGTCCAAGTGTCCATGAGTTCAGCAACTTTAATGTGTTGGTGATGGTTATCGTCAGCTGCCTAGAAAGGTTTTGTCATTAGCACTTACACAACTATGTATTCATGCTCCTTAAGCATCATGCACATTTAACATGTGTGAAAGCATAGAATAAATAAATAAATATATATGTTGTGTTTACTGGCCTAGAATAAAATATCATATTTTACCTTTTGTAAATATTCCCACAAGTCCTTCTGTACAGTATTATTGTACTTGAAAGCCTGAAGATAGTTCTGAAACAAAAGTATTTGCACACACTTAAGAATTTGATGAAAATGTTAATTATTACTGATTCCAAAAAAAGAAATATACTGTAGAACATATCAGAACCACACACTGAGAATAAGCTATATCCTACCAATTAATAGGTATTTTTACTTACTCTCAGACCAATCAGAAACAACCACTCAGACATGTGATCTTCCAGCATTCTCAGGACAGCTGCCCCCTGTAGATTGAAAATATTTCTTCATTGTCATAGATTAAATAAAACGATGCAGTATCATATTAAAAAGCAACATAACAAAATTCTCTGCCACATCCAGACCTTGCTGTAGGTAATGACATCGAAAAGCTCAGTGATGTCACTAGAAGTTTGAATATCGTCCTCTTTAGAGCTCAGAGGATGTGATGAGGCCAACGAATCCACTTGGAATGCTGGCTGGATGTCATTTAAAACAATCAGATCTTTCTGGAAAAATACGGAACAATCAGGGACCAAATGAAAGGACGACTCAACATAACGTGATTACAATTTGCAATTTATTAAGAGGGACTCACCATTTGCCAGTCTGGCTTTATGTTATCCACTCCCATATAGGAGATATAAGTTGCAAATCCTTCATTCAGCCACAGGTCATTCCACCATTTCATTGTCACCAGGTTTCCAAACCACTAAAAACCACACATTTAAGTGGAAATGCACAGTTAATCATACAAAAGAAGATCATGTTTCATTTTATGTATTTTTAGTTTCCATACCTGATGGGCAAGCTCATGTGCAATAACTGTGGCAATCCACTCTTTGTTAGCTGTGGAAGACACCCCATCTTCATATAGCAGAGCTGTCTCCCGGTATGTTACCAAACCCCAATTCTCCATGGCACCTGCACTGAAGTCTGGTAGAGCAATCTGATCTAAAGCAGTAAAAGGTTATTTTGTATTGTATGTTTTTGCTAAGCTTTAGTTGTTGCTATTTGATTCCACATCCTCAATGAATCATTGTTGAACATTGGCAATGCAACTATTAAGCAGTGACTATTTTATATTCTTATGATGTAGTCATATACACATACCTAGTTTGCTCATAGGATAACTCATGTCAAAACCTTTCGGACTCTCATAGAACGCCAGTATTTCTCCAGTGATACTTGCTGCAAAATTTGCATGTCCAGCTTTTATAGCTTCCGGTCTAGCATAGGTCTTTATAAACCAAAGAGAGAAGACAAAAGTGAGGTTTAATATAATTCAGTATATTCAGTATCATTTGGTGAGTAAAAACATCACATGAAAATCAGCAGTGTTGTCTTAACTGAATACATATTTTATATATTGAATAGTGGTTTTGCTCTAGAGAGAAATGCATTTACCAAGGTGTTGTTTTTATTTTACATGGGAACTGTAACTATTCCTTGCTGTACCTGCAGGTACTGACGAAAACTTTAGGAACACCGGCAGGAAGAGTTAAAAAGGTGCATCCCGAGCCACCAGAACAGCTTCAATCTACCTTGGCATTGAGTCTAAGTGTCTAGAACAGCTTCAGTCTGCCTTGGCATAGA
>JACXGI010013967.1:0-19848 GCA_016801175.1 Esox masquinongy | reverse complement strand
GAGAGCACAGCAAGAGTGTAATAAATATCAATGGGTCTGTAATAAATTACAATATTTGACAGTATTGTTTTGCTACAGATGCCACATCCAAACCCACAAATTATTCAGTCTTCAGCCTTGACAATTTGAAGCCTCTACTTTCATCTGTCTATAGAAAAAATGTCCAATCAAAATTGCAAAAATGTGTTTCTTGATTATGATTCTTTACACAGTTTTACCTAAACGAAAGGTTACAGTTCAAGATTTTATTTCATGTAAGAGTAACCTGGTAAATGATATTTTCTAAAGCTTTTTTTACTATTTTTTTCCAAGGGTACTAGTAATTATGGAAACTGAATAAACTAAAAATCTTTCCAATGAATGACTAACATGTTATTCATTGCACACAGCACAACAGTATGATTAATAATGCTTTAATCAAATGAAATTGATTATCATTACTTCAGATAATTTATTGATTTGGTTTTATTTTAATGTCTGATAAACTAACTTTTTATTGTTAACTGTGATAGCTTTTTTGCTGTGTGTTTTTACACTTACATTTTGTACTGCATGTTTTTTTATGGTAATACATGGCTGAGCAATAAAGGAGACCCGGGTCTGAGTTGATTGTATAGATTAAGGTAAAAAAATACATGCAAAATCATCTAAACACTGATGTTGTAAAATGTGGATTAATGTAACATTATTCTAACTAATCTTCAGTGGCTGCAACTGTGAAGAAGACACCTGCTTCTAATGGATCATGTCTTTTTCCATTTGAATGATCTTGCTAGGAAACATTTAAGCTAAGAGTTTGCTATCTTTTAATGTATTGCATCATACTCAAGGAAGATAAAAGTATTTATTTCTTATTTGTTTAGGTGCTTTTTTCAAAATGTGTTCCAAAGTTAAAAAAAATATTAAGGATTTTTTATCATGATTTTGAACCATGCAATATGATTTTCATTGTTGTTTAACATTTGTATACAATCTAATCCTATAGTATCCCTTCAGTGCTTTTCTTAGAGGAACCAAACCTATCAGATTTTTTACTGGGTGTCCTATACAGGACTTTAATAGGGAATAGACCAGTTTGGATAAGAGTGTCTCTCTCCCTCCTTTGCATCATGGACACCTGTCCATTGTTGTTATCGCCCTCATCTGTGATCCTGCTCACCATTGTAGGAACTGGGTGTATTCTAAGTAGATCCAACACAATCCCTACTTAAGTTCAATCTTTCCTCATGCATCTTGCTGGTAATTGTCTAGCTTTTGTACCTGTGTAACATTGTTCCTTTTAAATGTTGTGGTTTCAGTTTCTGTTCTCATGTTCTGTTCCACTTTACCCTACTGGTCAAAGTTTTAGAACACCTCCATTGTTCCATTTTTTCCAGACATTCACGTAGTTTAATGTCTTAACATACTCTGAAATGAAAGCATAGAAACAATAAACAATTGGAAACAAAAAAGAAATTTTGTTTAACAAATGTAGCCAACATTTTTGACACATCAACACAGCCATCTTTTGCAGAGATAACAGCCGCACACACTCATGGCATTCTTTCTACAGTGGAAATCAAAAATTGTTAGGAGAATTTATGTCAAGTTCCCGCAAATGTGTTGCACTTGCAGGTCGCCTTGCTTTCACCCTTCTGCCCATTTCATCCCAAACCAGTTTGATGGGATTAAAGTATGGAGATTGTGCTGGCCATTCCATGACTTCAAGCCTAAGATCTTGTTCTTTTTTTTTAAGATAGTTCTGACAAAGCCTTGAGCAGTGGTTCCCAACTCCGGTCCTCGAGTACCCCCAACAGCACACATTTTTGTTGTAGCCCTAGACAAGCACACCCAATTCAACTCAATGAGAGCCTGATAATTAGTTGACAAGTTGAATCAGCTGTGCTTGGCTGAGGCGGAACTTCATAGCACAGGCAAGCCTCTTTTTCTTATTTTGCCATCTTAGCAATGGATTTCTTACTGCCACTTGAACGGTCAAACCTGCAGCTCAAAGTCTTCTCTTCACAGTTGAAACTGAGACTTGCTTACTTTGACCAGTGCTAAGCTGTGCATGAAGCTGTTGTCCTGTGAGATGTCTATCACACATGCTTTTGACTCTCAGAAACTTGTCTTCTGATTCCGTGACTTTGGGTCTGCTAGATCTCTACCTGTCAGTTTCCTCCAGTTTACATTTGCTTTTTTATTTTGTAGGAAATAGTGCTCACTGACACTTTGTCTTTCTTTGCAATTTCTCTAAAGGAAAGATCTACACTTTTGAAGGTTATTATTAGGGATGCACCAATACCATATACTTGTACTCATAGATATATGCCAATACCACGCACCAATACCACGTCATGGAAGCATTAAGTGAAACTCAATGGTTGTGTCACCTCTGGCCACATAAGTATAGAATATAGAACTCAGATTGGTAGAGTGGGAAAACGGAGATGTCAGCAATGACACAAGTAAAGTAGAGTGGAAGCTCTGCTCTGCTAAATTGTCAAGAGGAGGAAAGGAAAAACGCTAATTTAACAACAGCAATTTGATCAAACAGCTTTAGTCACAACACATCACAGAGTTCAAGGAGTATGTTAATGCTAGCAGCGCAGAACCATAACAACAGCTAACTTTGCAGCAAACACTGGAGAACTGAAGTGAAATGTCCAGAGACACCCCACGGTCAGAAAAAAAAGAGCAGAGGCTCTTGCTGAGTTCATTGCACTTGATGACCAGCCGTTGTTGCTTGTTGATAATGTGGGACTTTGATGGTAATAGTAATTTTATGGGAGAATACTACCTTATTAAAGATGCACTAGTTAGGATTTTGTCAGTAAAAAACAATTACAGTATTTTGCAATTACTCACTGGTCAGAAAGCGGTTCTGCACCAATGCCCAAAAGAGAATGAAGTTCCGCACCAATTCCTGATAGAGAATGAAGTTCCGCACCAATGCCCAATAGAGAATGAAGTTCAGAATAATAATAAGAAAAATAGAATTACCTGCTCCAACAAAACAGTGCTAACTCAGAGTTCGACGTTATTCTTAGCTAATTTTAGCTTAGGGTACTTGGTATCGGCAAGTACCCAAATATAAGTACTCGTACTTGGTCTGAAAAAAAGTGGTATCGGTGCATCCCTAGTTATAATGGTCTGTCTTCCTATGTTAGTTGCCTTTTTCTTGCCATTATAATAGCAATATACTACTTCCTGTAGTTCAATACTCTCCACACTGCCACCACCTTTTTTTCCCCGGAGGGTCCGGAACTCAGAAGCTGGGACACATCGAGGCAAGCACCACATATACAAAATAGCCTTTACTGAAAATAATTCATAGGGATACCTCATAATAGCCATTACAAGAGATGAACAGGGTGGGTCGAACCAAGACGAAGATAAGTAGCACAGCACACCATAGAGTAAATAGCACTACACATTGTAAGATCAATAGCACAGCACATTATAGAATAGATAGCACCACACACTGCAAGATAAATAGTACAGCACACTAGACCCATGCAAACCTAGTTTGAATATAGCCTACATACAGTATCTGACAAAAGTGAGTACACCCCTCACATTTTTGCAAATATTTGATTATATCTTTTCATGTGACAACACTGAGAAAATGACACTTTGCTACAATGTAAAGTAGTGAGAGTACAGCTTGTATAACAGTGTAAATTTGTGTGAATGGGGAGCAGGTGTGTTAAATTTGGTGTTATCACTCTCACACTCCCTCCTACTGGCACTGGAAGTTCAACATGGCACCTCATGGCAAAGAACTCTCTGAGGATCTGAAAAAAAGAATTGTTGCTCTACATAAAGATGGCCTAGGCTATAAGAAGATTGCTAAGACCCTGAAACTGAGCTGCAGCACAGTGGCCAAGACCATACAGCGGTTTATCAGGACAGGTTCCACTCAGAACAGGCCTCGCCATGGTCGACCAAAGAAGTTGACTGCACGTGCTCGGCGTCATATCCAGAGGTTGTCTTTGGGAAATAGACGTATGAGTGCTGCCAGCATTGCTGCAGAGGTTGAAGGGGTGGGGGGTCACCCTGTCAGTGCTCAGACCATACGCCGCACACTGCATCAAATTGGTCTGCATGGCTGTTGTCCCAGAAGGAAGCCTCTTCTAAAGATGATGCACAAGAAAGCCCCCAAGCAGTTTGCTGACGACAAGCAGACTAAGGAAATGGATTACTGGAACCATGTCCTGTGGTCTGATGAGACCAAGATAAACATTTGGTTCAGATGGTGTCAAGCGTGTGTGGTGGCAACCAGGTGAGGAGTACAAAGACAAGTGTGTCTTGCCTACAGTCAAGCATGGTGGTGGGAGTGTCATGGTCTGGGGCTGCATGAGTGCTGCCGGCACTGGGGAGCTACAGTTCATTGAGGGAACCATGAATGCCAACATGTACTGTGACATACTGAAGCAGAGCATGATCCCTCCCTTCGGAGACTGGGCCGCAGGGCAGTATTCCAACATGGTAACGACCCCAAACACACCTCCAAGACGACCACTGCCTTGCTAAAGAAGCTGAGGGTAAAGATGATGGACTGGCCAAGCATGTCTCCAGGCCTAAACCCTATTGAGCATCTGTGGGGCATCCTCAAACAGAAGGTGGAGGAGCGCAAGGTCTCTAACATCCACCAGCTCCGTGATGTCGTCATGGAGGAGTGGAAGAGAACTCCAGTGGCAACCTGTGAAGCTCTGGTGAACTCCATGCCCAAGAGGGTTAAGGCAGTGCTGGAAAATATTGGTGGCCACACAAAATATTGACACTTTGGGCCCAATTTGGACACTTTCACTTAGGGTTGTACTCACTTTTGTTGCCAGCAGTTGGGACATTAATGGCTGTGTGTTGTGTTATTTTGAGGGGACAGCAAATTTACACTGTTATACAAGCTGTACACTTTCTACTTTACATTGTAGCAAAGTGTCATTTCTTCTTCATTTAATGTCATAAGGATACCACAGTCATAAAGATGAGTAGAGTGCTCCAGCCGGCAGGAAGTGCAGCATTTGCACTGCAATAAGTACAATGGTTTGTATGTAATCAACAAAAGTTGGGACACCTGTAAAAATTGTTAGCATCAAATTTCAAGGCTTAATTTAGCTGCTACCCACTTATTTGTTGCCCTATAACTGTGAAATTAATTTTTCATTATTTTTCAGTTTTTGGTAACCTAAACGTTTTTTTTTTTACCATTTCTCCAGTATTTTTTACCACTTATCTTTGTACAATTTCAGGTTATTCACTGGACTTGAACTGCTTAAATTTCAATAAAAACTGGTGAAATCCAAAACATTTGAACGGTAATATAGGTATGAAATTAAAGTCCTTTGTTCTCCTTACATCTGTGCCTGGACCCTTCCTTCAATATGACAGTTTCTTTTCATGAATTTTGAAGAACAGAAACCTATCTTCCTCTCTCTCTCTCTCCAGAGTGCATGCATACCCTTTTCACTGGATTTCTATTTTGATTGAAGTAATAATCAGAGCATCTAATAGAAGGGTGACAGAAAGGGATAGATATTCGCGTTTAACACCATTCCTTATATACTTTTTATCAAGATTGTGATTATGGACATAGCAGAGGACATCTATACCAACGTAGAGGAAGTCAGTTTTAAAGGCTGTGATGATCCGACTGGAGGTTACGCAACTTTACACGTGAGTCCGCAGGATGGAACAAGTAAGTATGTTCACAGATACTTAATAAGACATATCATCACTAAATACAACCATGTGGGGATGAAAGCCACAGATCCCGATATCTCAGAATGTTCCCTACAAGGGCCAGCAATCAATTTAAATCAGTATGATAATCCCCATTGTCTAAGACAGTGTTTCCCAGTCCTGGTCCTTGGGACCCAAAGGGGTGCACGTTTTTGTTTTTGCCCTAGCACTCACACACCTGGTTTAAATGGTGCCCTCCCACTTACACACTTGATTGATGAAATCAACCTATCATCAAGTCTTTAATTTGAATCAGGTGTGTGAGTGCTAGGGCAAAAACAAAAATGTGCACCCCTTTGGGTCCCGAGGACCAGGATTGGGAAACACTGGTCTAATATGTCCCACGCAGGTCCTAGTGGGAAAATAACTTTTAAAGATCTATAAGTGTTAGTAGGTACAACACCAATATAAATGAGTTTATTAGCATCATGAATGAGAAAAGTTGGCCTCCCAGGTTGTGCAGCAATCAGAGGTGCTCTTTTATAACACAGAGTTGGGTTTAAGCATTGACTCCATCGCTAGCTGGCAACAAATCCCTGTAATTAACTTATGTGTGTGAGAAACACACAGGATTGCTTTTAGCCAAGTTTCTGTCCTTGTGTGATTATGACACCAAAGAATCAATTCCTATGTTTGATTTTTTTTATTGCTGTCAAAAAACCTTTGTATGTCAGGTTTATGTAACCATTTGTTTGTTCACACCTGAAGGACTGAAGTGTGGGAATCAGAAATCTCAGCCTTCCAGACTGGCTACTGTTTCTCTGGGTCTGCTGTGTGTTCTTCTACTGGCCACAGTCATAAGCCTGTCTGTGAACTGTGCGTATTCAACTCTCACATGGGTGGATTGAGTGTCAAGACAGAGAAACATTATTAATATGTACTCTCCACTTTTCTATCACAGACCATAAAAAACACAATCAACTGTCCAGGCTGCAGATCTCATACAACAACCTGACTGAGCAGGAACAAAAGTCACAGAAGACCGTTTCAGAACAAAAGAACAGAATATCAGAAATGCAGATCTTGTTCAACAACCTGACTGATGAGAATCATAAGTTACAGAAAAAAATATCAAAAAAGGGTAAGTTTGATTTTTTATTCCAAAAATTGCAATAAAGTGCATATACAGTGGCCCTCATTAATGAAACATGCGTACTATCAGAGATGGGCAAAGATGCATCAAAAATTATTTTAAAATAAGCAACCAAATACCTTAATTTTAAGGGTATCAAAATAAACTACAAAATACAGCAGCCACACCATGTATCAAAATAAACTACTGTATTTTTGTATTTTAAAAATACAAAAAATACTTTTACAAGGGAGGATGAAATCACTTTGCAAACCTTCCATCTATTGATCTATTTGATCTATCCCTTCACCAGAACACTGACTCAGTTGATTAAGTAGACAGTGTTTGATAGTAACCGCTTTTCTCTGTCTAACGAGTCATGCATTAAATCTGACATATGCAACTAGTTAACAGATCGAATATTCACATATCCCTGTGATCACCCAGATGAAGGTTAGTTTTAAAGTAACCAACAGTTCAATGTTTAACTAACAGTTTGCTAATGACTCATAAATGTATCCTAATTTACAGCTCTGGAAAAAATTAAGAGACCACTCCTAATTTTTCAGCATCTCTACATGTATGGCAGCCATTCCATTCGTGTCTGTTAAATTCCAACACAGGCACACTTCATTTTACTTAATGAGGTACTGATTAGGTGATTACCTGAACCAAATCTAATTTAACGAGGAAAAGTATAAAAAAAACACTGCTGTGGTCATCACTATCCTCTTGCAATAGGACCAGCTGGATGGCAAAAATAGTGCAAGTAGTAACTCAAAGGTAATTTGAATAAAAAAATAACTATCCAGCATAACAAAAGAGTTGAAAAGAAAAGCTTTGAGTGAGGAAAAGAAGGGATCAATTCCGGCTTTACTGGCAGAGGGATACAGTGAGCATCAGGTTGCTTCCATCCTGAGAATTTCAAAGACAGCAGTTCATAAGAACAAGGCCAAACAACAGACATTAGGGACAACAAAGCTACAAACTGGCAGAGGGCGAAAACGATGACTGTCAACTCATTCGAATGTCACTCAACAACTGTAGGATGACATCAAGTGACCTACAAAAAGAATGGCAAACAGCAGCTGGGATGAAGTGCATAGCGAGGACGGTTCGAAACAGGCTCCTAGGGACAGGGCTGAAGTCGTGCAAAGCTAGGAAAAAGCCCTTCATCAACGAGAAGCAAAGAAAAGCCAGAAAAACACTGCTCTACAGTCCAATCCTTACGGTCTTTTGCAAACTTCAGCCTGTCTTTTCTTTGCTCAATTGGTTATAGGTTATAACCTATAACCAATTGAACACCTTTTGCCGGATCAATCAATGTTAGAGTTTACATTGCTGGCAAAAAACGGAATTTGCATTTTATCTTATGGGTTGTGTACAGTGCCTTTGGAAACGGTTTCTAAACCATTGCTTCTACTTCAATATGACTGGGCTACATCTTATACATTACAGGCTAAAGGTCTGTCAGATATTTAGTAATTCCAATTACTCCTTCCAAGTATAGACCAAGGTGATGTGGCCACATCAAATATCATCCTTTGGCAGAGTGCTTCCCAACACACATTTTTTCTCCTCAAATGTGGTGGTAAATTCCATATGTTTTATCTTGAAGGCAGCGCCATGTTACAGCTATCTAAACACCAGGTAGGCCTATCATTCTTCTGAGAAAGATGCGTTGAGTAGATAACTAAATAACATTTTAGATGGCTTGGCTAATATTATCGTAGATATACTCTGTTTTTGCCATCCAACCAACCAAAACCGGAGAAAATTAAACTAGCGCTTAATCCGTCATTAATCTGGTTATGCGAGCGAACCACCTATGCGGGCATGATGATCACACACAACTGAGGCGCGCAATTCTTATTTTGGTTCAAATAACGATGTTTTTAAACATTAAATAATAAACTCAAACATGCAACGTGTCATAATTATTCCGCGCACCTATTCGTTTTCAATGGAAGTAATCCAAAAGTAATCATGCATTTTTTCAAAAGCATCTGTAATCCGATTACAATATTTCTGTTGGTAACGTAACAATTTACAGTTACTGTTTTTTTGTAATCCGTTACTCCCCAACTCTCGTGACAGACTGGTGGAGAGCATGCCAAGACGCATGAAAGCTGTTATTAAAAATCAGGGTTATTCCACCGAATTTTGATTTCTGAACTCTTCTTAAATTGAAACATTAGTATTTTGTTGTTGAAAAATGAATATGAATTTGTTTTCTTTGCATTATTTGAGGTCTGAAAAGAATGCATCTTTTTTTGGTTATTTTGACCAGTTGTTATTTTCTACTAATAAATACCCTAAATGACAATTAATTTGGGAATAATGTTGTCAGTAGTTTATAGAATGAAACAAAAATGTAAAAATAATTTTACTCAAACACACAGCTATGAATAGTAAAACCAGAGAAACTGATAATTTTGCAGTGGTCTCTTAATTTTTTCCAGAGCTGTAGTTACTTGGTATTTGGTAATGAAGGGCCTACTTTGCATCAGCAACACTGACTCAATGACAAACAAGTAATTCATAAGAAAACCGATAGCACCTTTATTCAACCGATGGCACCTTTATTCATCTAGCAACTCGTTTCTAAGTAATTAATAATTCAGCGTCTATTTGCACTCGAGTGAGAATAGCCCCCCCCCCCCCAATAAATGACGCAATACATGACAGATAGCTACATGCATGAATGGCAGCAGACGCCTAAGGATACTGGTCACTCAGCACTGGCAGCGGACTCCTTAGCGCAGTAGGTAGGGCGTCAGTCTAATAATCTCTAGGGCCCAGTTATTCAGAAGTAATCTGAGCGGATTTCGGCTATCGGTTTGGATCAAATCTTGAAAATGGGTTGTTCAAATTAAAATAAGGATTGATATACCTTTTAGTAGGATTGGGATACCTTTGATCCAAAAAAAACAGGATTATCCTTATCCCAGTAGAAGGGTGGATTTCAGGAACAGAATGTAATAAAACTTTAAAATTGGTCAAATCCTACTAAATTTGTATCATGTAGTATATTTCCATTAATTAATATTTTGCACTTGATTTGTTTAACCGGTCAAATATTTATTTCACTCATTAAAATGCAAATCAATTAATAACATTTTTGATGTGCGTTTTTCTGGATTTTTGTGTTGTTATTCTGTCTCTCACTGTTCAAATAAACCTACCATTAAAATTATAGACTGATCATTTCTTTGTCTGAGGGCAAACTTCCAAAATCAGCAGGTGATCAAATATTTTTTCCCTCACTGTATCACTGTATATTACTTACTAGAAGTCACCTCTTAAATGAGAAACTGAAAGAGCATAAGTACAGATTCGTCTACAGATTCGTCTGGCAGAGGAACAAATCACTCTTACCCAACTATAGTAAACCAAAGCCAGAATTGATATCCTCCTTTAAAAAGCAGGACTTCAAAAAGCTGGTCTCTCCACAAATGAAGAACACTGAAGAATTTTGTTAACCATTGGACATTTAGCCTTTTTATGATTTAAAACAGGTGTTCAAAATGTCCACAATGTATTTGTGAGTATTTTATATATGTAAAATATATTTGTTTTTTTATTTGTTGTGAGTCAAACAAGGGGTCTGACAGTTTAAAAGAAATGAAAATGGAAGGGAATGTTTGTATTGTATAATTGTATTGTTTTCTGTCACTTCAAATAAAAACACTTAAAGTGACCCCACGCTGGCTATTCTATCTGTTGTTCTTTACATAGCTACAGTAGTTGATTACATTGTGATATGCAGTCCCATTTAGCACTGGTATTTCGGATTTGGGAATCTTAAAAAATGTGTACCTGCATCAGGTTGATCCAATCCAATGTTGCGTTGAAAAAACAGCACAAAAGTAAGATGGATTACCTGATCCTGGATAGCAAAACATGGATTTCAGAATCTGGATCATTCTGATCCAGACTAAAATTTTAAACAACTGGACCCTGGATATGATCATACGTCTCTCCACACGCTTCAATCTGAAATCTTTTCTGAGAAGGTTTCATGAATGAGGGCCACTATGTGTAGTGTATACCTGACAATGATTTATTAATTTGTTATTTTTCTGAAGAACGCTGTCATCAAGGTTGGAGGAGTTTTCTTTCTGGCTGTTATTTTCTCTCTCTTGTTGGTAAAACTTGGAGTGAAAGCAGAGAAGACTGCAAAGACAGAGGGGCGGACCTGGTGATCATAAACAGTAAAGAGGAACAGGTGTGTGTGTGAGAGAGCGAGTGAGAGACTGGAAGTGTCACCCTGATTACCTTCCTCCCCCATTATTTCAAACACCTGTGTTGCATGCCGTTCCACCCCCACCAGGTGTCTCCCATTTCCCCATCACCCATGCCCATTTTAACCTGCATTTATTGTCTGTTCTGGTAGTCAGTTCGTCTTGTGGATTCCCTGTAGTTCTTACCTTGCTGTATTTCCTGAGACCCTATGACCCTGTGACCCTACCCTAAGCCAAGCAAGGTTGGTCTTGGCTGGTCTATTGATGTGAGACAAGGTGCTGCTGGAGGTGGTGTTGGAAGGCCAATAGGGGGCACCCTTTCCTTTAGGCTATGTCAAAACCCAATTCCCCAGGGCATCGAAGGGAACATTGCCCTTTGTGAGGTGCTGTCATTTAGATGTTAAACGGGTGCACTGACTCTCTAGGGCTTTTAAAGACTTCATAACACTTATCATAAGAGTAGGGGTGTCAACTATCCCTATCTGGCCCTTATCTCATAATGAACAGTTATTCCCAGCTCTATCTTCTAAAATGTGTGCATTGTCTAACATACAGTATTGTGCAAAAGCTTTAACCCACCTAAGAGGATCCTGCTCACGGATTAACCCAAGGGTCCTGCAGTGTGGGGTTCAACTGGCCCCCGTTTGGGACTAGAAGGTTGATAATCAAAATGTTGTTCCTTGTCAGGCTCTAGTAACATCATGTCATTGGCGCCTCTGAACTGAATTTAGTTGAAAAGCAGGAAGACCCATTCCTAGTGGAACATAATAACTTCCTGGATGAGTGAGAACTGTGATAGGAACCAACATGTCATTGGATGTGCATCAAAAGACACATACTTTGACATCGACTGTCCTGAGTCGATTGGGATTTGTTGGCTAAAGCAGGGCCTTAATCATGAATTGGATATCACAAAGTTAATCTGAAAGCCAAACTTCTAAACTACTGAGGAGCAGTTGAGAGAATGACAGAGCAAACACAGAGACATAAACATACAAATATTTTTACAGGTGTTTCTTAACCAGCTAGGAAATAATTTGCATTTCTGGATTGGCCTGACTGACTCAGAGAAGGAAGACACCTGGAGATGGGTGGATGGAACTACACCACCCATACCACAGTGAGTCTAATACAGAGGAATGCTAGTGTTATAGATATTTTGGTGTGGAAATAACACTTTCTTCATTAGAAACTACAGTGCAACCAGCAGTAATGATAATATGATCTAATTTTCATTTTTGTGATTTGATTGAACTTGTTGGTTTTTAGGTTCTGGAGAAAAGGAGAGCCAAATAATGCTCACGGGGTTGAAAACTGTGTAGTCTTCAACAGCTTTAGGGACAGCCTAGGACATATTGAGTCATGGAACGACCAGCCTTGCTCAATACAAATCTACTGGGTGTGCGAATACACGCTTACATCTTCCTGAAAATGACAAACATTATGATGAAGAATAGCAGCTGAATTTATTTTTAAAAACAGCCCAGCTATGCATCTCTAACAAGGTAAATGCTTAATATTGCTTTAGGTAATTCTTTGGTTTGTAATGGTTTAATATCTGATAAAAAAACTTTATAATGTCTACTGTAATTGCTTTAATGGTATTTCCATTTTGTATGTTTTATTGTGATAACATATGGCTCAGCTGTTAAGGACACTTGGGTCTCAGTTGATTTCTCTGTATGAACTAAGGAGAAAAGAAAAGTGAAAACTCATCTAAACACTGATGTTGTAAAATGTTGGTTAATGTAACACATCATTTTAACCGTCTTCAGTAGCTTCAACTGAACAAGACATCTGCTTCAAATGGATAATATTTTTCACAGATTTAATGATTTTGCAAGGAAACATTAAAGCTAATAGTTTTCTATGTTTTAATGTACAGTGACATGCTCATGGAAAATAAAAGTACTGAAAGAATAAAAGTATAAAAAATTTGAATGTAGATATTGCCTAGTGCAATCTTGGTTCAGACTTAATCTAACCTGCTAACAGTGGTTTCAACTGAGAACAAGACAGGTGCTTTGGAACTGTGGTTCTCAACTGGTGTGCAATGACCATACTGGTCTTGAATGGGTTGTGTGTGTCTGAGTAATGTCTTTTGAATTTATGCTTTTATTTAGTTGGTAAAAAATATGACTTTACACAACTAGCATATTCTGGAATTTATATTGAGCCAATACCTTTATTCACTTTTACGAATTCACTCAATCAAGGTTTGGCACATGGCGCACCTTGCACATTTAATATCTTGAGGCAAATATTAGCCTACAATCTAATATATCCTGCAATCTGAAAAATTAAACTAATTTGAATGATTTTTATTAAATATTATATAATAATATTATAATATATTGCAAGTGTATTTCATATTTCCGAATTAATCAAATATGACATTCAATTAATAATGGGCATTCATTAAGCTTTGTCCCTTAGCGGGGCAATGACCCCCATCAAGTCATCTGATAACTGTGGGGAGGCCTACCTGTGATTGAAAGACACTGTATGTCCACAACTGTATGGTAAGTGTGGGAACTGCACTGTAAAAAAACATATAAATTAGTAACTAGGTAACACAGCTCATTTTTGTTTCCTCAACTTATCTAGTATTTAACATGCTCAGTCAGCCAAAGCTTCCAAACCAATTTAAAGTTTTGTTTGCAAAACTTGTCACTTTTGCTAGAAAATGTGATTTGGGGTCTTAGAAAACATGCTGTGGAGTTAGATACCAAAATATTGTTGAGGCCAGAAACACAAATCTCAATAAGCCATTCAAATTAAAGTAAAAATCTGAATGAATGAGTGGAGGAACATTACGAATGCAGATGCTTCCATACTGGTGTACTGCATGATACAATTAAGCAATTAACATAGAAATGCTGAGCATCCAGTAGAGTTCCAGAGTCATAGAATCTATGCCAAGGTGCATTGAAACTGGAGTCAGAAAATGTCCACTGGCTACTAGTCAACAAAACGTTCTGACGAGTTTATCTTTCAGATGGGCCAACAGAAAGACTAGCTAATTCATCAAGACCATACGCAGAGACCAAAATGTATATTTTCCTATTGTGTATTCATTCTCCACTGATCTGTTAGGGACAAAAACTACATGAACATCACAATGGTGTTAATGTTATTTTACCATGGTCTACGCGTTAGCAATTCTAGCATGTGGACGAGGTTAGTACCCTGTTGGATTTTTCTTAGTGTTAGGTATTGTGTTCTCAGTTGGTCCAGTTGTCGAAGCTGCTTGCTATAACACACATGTAAGCCACTGCAGTGAATTATGTCTGGCCAACTACTTTTTCAGTATAAACTCTCTACATTTCCACACTTTCTAATCAAAAAATGGAAACAAACGCCTGAAAAAATACCATCGATCTCTATTTTCAAGTGTCATTTACATTGGTATGGATGTCCTCTTCTATGTCCATATCTAATGTTGCCAGTAAATCTTGAATGTATACTGTTTGATTAAAGTCTCTTTCCCACCCTGTGACTTGACTTACAGATGCTCTGAGACTGACTTCAGTCCAAACATGAATGAAGTTGAGCGAGAGGAGAGTGAGAGGGGAGTGACAGAGAAGGTTGGTAGGGAGGTTGTCTGGATGTTAGGCTTTCGGTGTTCATCAAGGCAACTTACGTCTCAGTTTAGGCCGCAGCCACTGAAGAAACCTGTAGTGAGAGTAAAAAAAGACTGCTCTTCTTTACCAGACGTCACACTTCTCACTACTCAGCACTCTTGCTGCACCACCTGTTCACAGCTGCACAGAGACAGAACAATGTTGGCACAAGCCAAGAACACTTGTGAGTCTTAACAGCGCACAAAACAATGCACATACATTAGTTATCCTATGTAATAGTAAGTCTGTTGCAAAAGGTTATGTTGCTCCTTGTTCTTTAGGGTGTGAAGCCTGGTCCGGTTGATAGCATTGGAGGTTCCGAAACCAAGTAACTTGTGTGCTGATGGGATAAGATAAGAGGCAACTCAAATTAATGTTTTAGAAAATGTGATATTTGTAATTTGTAAATCTGTATTATAATCCATGTTATTTGATGTTTACTGAGCTTTTACTGCTTTAACTGCATAATTTGACATCAATTATGCCAAAAAAAATGCTTAAAATATTTTTCAGGAGTTCTCTCTACAAAGCTCTCTACAGACAAATGCCTGACATGGACCTTCTCCCCGTCTCAGAAACATTTGTTAACTTCACTCCACTTACTGCCCCTCATGTAATAACCATGGACAGGTCAGCCAACGTTCCCCAGGTTGAGTCTGCCTTTGGGCCAGTGCAAGCTGGCAGTGTACTGTCTTATCAACCTCCACAGCCAAAAACCCATGAAATTGTGAAGATACCTGATGCCCCTTCTACACCACCACTTACATTAGATGGCTGCAGGCTTCAGTCTTCTAAGTGTGTCTACATCCTTATTCATCAAGAGCAGCTCCACGACAAAGTATTAGAGACAACCTATGAGATGTCACACAAAATCCAGGGAGCAGCAGCACTGGATGGCATCAGCTTAGGAAAAGGAGAATAACATCCTCATGTTTCCCAGAGGTTTGCCATGTACCAGGGGAGACATCCACTGACCACCTAGCAAAATGGATGTTCAAGGGATCTGGTATGCAGACCATGGAGATGAAAAGGGGGCTACACATTGAAAAATGGTTACTTCTTCCCATGTGGCTTTGTAGTCCACCCAGATGCCCCATGGTTAGGATCGCCTCCAGATGGCATATTTGACCCAAGTGTGAGGTCCCACTTTGGAGTCTTGGAGGCTAACTGCTCTTACCCGAAGACACAGAATGGAGAGCTGAAGTTGAAGAAATCACATGTCTACTACTGGCAGGTGCAAAGTCACATCCTTTTAACAGGTTATAGCTGGTGTGTCTTTGTCATCTGTGCTCAGGAGGACATTCTAGTTGAGATGTATAAAGGTCTTCAGGTTTCAAACACTATTAGAGAGAAGGTTGACCACTACTTTTGACCACTACTTGCAGAAAAGTCTGTCTCACAACTGAATGTTAGTGAATGCTAGTTCAGTTGTTACAATTTAATATTAAGAATTAGTATTTGTTTGAAGTTGTTACATTTTAGCACATGTCAGTTTTCAAAACAAGTATTAGTGTTCCCATAAACAAAAAAACAAATATGGATTGTATGAAGAATGTATTTTAATGTGTATCATTTCAACAGTTCAACAAATAACAGTTCATATTTATTAAGAAATGTATATCTTCTGTATTACATAGACATGCTGTTGAATCTTTCAATTTGTCTGTTCTGTGTTTACTAAAACTAATTTCCTTAAGGCCAATACAAGGTCTACACAAACAACTGATATGCAGTGCAGTGTTACAAGTTATTGATACATTTCATCCATAATTATATTTTACAAACATTTCATATTTTGACATTTGTGATGTGGGCACAAAATCAGGTAATATCCAATAAACATTTCATTATATGTAGCTATTACTTAAACATGCAGTTGGTTATCTTAAAAAATTATGCATGGATCACCAAAGCATCTCCCTAACGATTGCTCCAAATCAGTGTGACCCAAAACAAAAACAAATGTACATCTACCTCAGCTTGGCCCATGCTCTGACCAAAGGCCCATTTCGATTGTTGACCAGCAAGCATGACAACGCAAATAGTTGGTTGATGCTGCCTGAGACAGTCAGAGGGATGATTGTGTCAAACAGATTCAACTCTCTGAATCATTCTTTTGACATGCACCCTTAGCCTGGCAATGGATCGGGTCTCCCTAACCTCATGCGCTGGCATCTGTGTGTGCCTCGGCAGAAAAGCTGGCTGACAGATCTTGCATGGAACAAGATCATCCACGAGGTAGCCCTCATCCACCATAAAGGCCATGATCAGGGATAAGGAAAGAATTCCTGACTGCTTAACAATCTCCCTGTCACTCACAGAACCAGTATACAAAGAGGATACAGAAGTGACAGCTCCATGTGGTGACATTCCCAACATGCCCTTGAAGGTACAGTGCAACTTGAAGAAAACACCTCACTCTGCAGGAGTAGGGAAGATGGTGTCTGGCAGCAAGAGTTCAGTGCAGTTAATCACAGCCTTTGTGTCTGGATAATCATTGAACTCGGGTGTTGCAAATCTACAGAAGGAAACAGACCAGGAGTATTTGCTTTAAGGAAGACCAAACAGCTTTGGATGACATGGATCTGTCTGCTTACTTGAACTTCACTCATTACTATGATTGCCCATCTTCTATCACGAAGCACTTGACTTGACCTAACTAATGTTGCAGCCTGTATTAGTCTTAACATCCTGGTTCTTTCAGATATTTATTATTAATTTCTTGTTTTACTGCAATTCAGTTTTTTAAAACAGTTTCAAAACTGCAGTGCATAACTTTGTTTGCTTTGTTTAAAGCTCCTGAATTTCTCTTGCTTGCTCCTGGTTCGCCATTATTAAGGCCATATCCAGGGCTGCGGGATCAGGGCCTGCACAGTAATCATGTGTCTAGATTGGATCAGAATCTGCATGGTCCATCGTTGTTGGCGAACATTTCTCGTCTCGTCTGTCTTCCTCTGTAGGGGCAGGGGGTTTCGGTCGCCTTTCCCAAACACCAGGTCTGTTTTGAATATGACTATTCCATGCGAAGACGGTAGGAACCACACTTTTTTTAGGTACCTCCGTCCTACAACTTTCCCCTTAGCGATGTAACTGGCGATGAAATGTGTACTGCACATCTTAGTGACATGTTAATGTCACGATGTACTGCCACCAACCACCTTTTTCTGACCTCTTCATTGATCGGGAATCAATGTTCTACCTCAATCAAGTACTACCTCCTTCGTGGGGCACAGATGTACTCATTGCAAAAAATCTAGTCTGATAAGTGTTCACGATAGGTAGCTAATAATGAAAACAATAACGTAAGAAGTCAGTCCCCCGGTATGAAGTGACATTTATATTTTGTTGGAAACCCAACTAATTACACTTGGCACTGCCCCTAGTGGTCTGGAGCACTTCCGTTGTGAGCAACTTGAAATGCAGCGTTTCTGCAAATGTTGTGGTGTTGTGGGTAGTTAATTGTTTTCTGAAATGCAGCGTTTTTATAAATGTTTCATTTTTGTTAATGTTGTTGTGTTTTGAACGTTTGTGTGCATCGCTAATGTTGTTGTGTTGTGTATCCGTGGGCCATCGTACTACGCTTTTGGGTTACTTCAATTGAAAAAGAATAGTTGCGCGAAATAATTATGACACGTTGCATGTTTGATTTTTTTTTATAGAATGTTTTAAAAACATCGTTATTTGAACCAAAATAACAATCGCGCGCCTCAGTTGTTTGGTGTGATCATCATGCCCGCAAAGGTGGGCCGCATAACCAGATTAGTGACCGATGAAGCGCTAGTTTTATTGCTAAAAACAGAGTATATCTACGATAATATAAGCCTACCCATATAAAATGTGATTTAGTTATCCACTCGACGCATCTTTCTCAGAACAATGATAGGCCTACCTGGTGTTATATATTTTTATACGTTTCAAGGTCTATTTGTCAAACGCACCGAACAACAAAGCCAGGAAGAGTTTCGAAGATTTGGCAACTGTTTGATAGCTGTAAAATGGCGCTACCTTCAAGATAAAACATTATAAGGAATAATGTGGGAAGCACTTTGTCAAAGGACAATGATTTGCATTTGACTCAACCACATCAACTCCGTCCATACAGGTAGGCCATGTGATCCTGCTTTTGCTTTGCATCTCAGAAAATTGTGGTTATCATTGGCGTGCCTGGGGCTTTTGCGACGTTTTGACAACGTTTGTGGTTGTGGAGCAAAACATCAGACTACTGCAGATTTAGTGTACGCAAATTCCGTTTTGGGCCAGCTATGTAAACTGTAACATTGATTGATCCCGCAAAATGTGTTCAATTGGTTATAGGCTATTCCTATTTGTATCAAAATGACTACGAAGTGTGCCAGACTTTGCAGTCCCAAGATGTGGGGAGGGGTAATTTCGGCAGGCAGGAAAATGGCCTTGCCGAAATTACCCCCCCCCTCCAAACTTGCTTAAAATTGTGACTAGAGTGAAATACTTTTTGTGGCACTACTGAGTTTGGCAGGCAAGAATATGTTCTTATCCTATTTTGACTCTATATTTACAATAGGAGCACATTATAAATATAATTTATAAAATTAACACTACTGAGTTTGGCAGGCAAGAATATGTTCTTATCCTAATTTGACTCTATATTTACAATAGGGGCACATTATAAATATCATTTATAAAATGAACATTTCAGAGCAATGACGGCTGAATTATTATCCACACACTTTAGAAAACACTAGTCGAATACGAAATGGGAGATATGACCGATTTTGCCAACGGTTTGTTTATAGCAATACACTGAAAACAAATAGCCAACCGAAAACTGCAGACAGTGCCTTCCCACGCGATCAGCCAGCCTTAAAAAATCAAATGAAACCGCGATCTACCTGCCTTTAAAAAATTTAATGAAACGTAGCCTTTATATATATATATATATATATATATATATATATATATATATATATATATATATATATATATATATATATATACATACACACACACACAGGTGCTGGTCATATAATTAGAATATCATCAAAAAGTTGATTTATTTCAGTAATTCCATTCAAAAAGTGAAACTTGTATAATGTATCCATTCATTCCACACAGACTGATATATTTCAAGTGTTTATTCCTTTTAATTTTGATGATTATAACTGACAACTAATGAAAACCCCAAATTCAGTATCTCAGAAAATTAGAA